>PVJL010014330.1:0-28492 GCA_004026885.1 Lyroderma lyra | reverse complement strand
GCATGATTTCACTCATATGCGGAATATAAAACTGAAAGCAAAGAAAAAAAGAAATGAACAAACAAATAACCCATGGACACAATCAATAGTTTAATGTTTATTTGGGGACGAGTGGGTTAGGGAGGGGAGAAAGGGGAGGGGTGGGAGAGGAGGGGGGAAGCTAAATATAAGGTGATGGAAAGAGAAGTCACATTAGGTGGTGAACTTATTATACATCAAGTCGACAATGTACTGTAGAACTGTAAGCCTGAAACCTATGTAATCCTTGCTAACAGATGTCACCCCAATAAGTCTAACAACAAAAATGAATTTAAAAAAATCAAAGGAAAAATAAAGAGCTTCTCAGACAAGAAAAAGCTAAAGAAGTTCATCACCACAAAACCAGTATTACAAGGAATGTTAGAGGGACTACTTTAACATGGGGGTGGGGGGGTGGGGAGGGAGCAAAATTATGAACAATAAAATGGCAATAGGTACACATTAACAATTACTTTCAAATCTCCAATCAAATGACATAGAGAGTGGAGTGTTAAGACAAATGCAAGTTGATTTTGCTTATAAAAGAAATCCAAAGGAGAAAATATAAACAAGTGGAACAGGAAAAGATTCATAGATATAGAAAATATTTAGGTTGTTGCCAGATGGGATGAGGGTTATGGGAGGGGGTGAAATAAGGAAAAAAATTTGGGAAGTTTAGTTTGGTGATTACAAAGATATAGTTATGGGGACATAAGGTATAACATGGGAATATAGTTAATAATGTTGCAATAACTATGGGTGGCATCAGATGGGTACTAGATTTGTTGGGGTAATGGAAGGAGGGTAGGAGGGGTGGGTGAAAAAAGGAAAAGAAATCAAACAGTACTAATTCATAGTCACAAAATAGTCACAGAGATGTGAAGTGCAACATAGGGCATAAAGTCAATAGCATTGTAATAACTAAGAACCAGATGTATTGGAAAATAATTTTTAAGTTATATAAATGTCTTATCACTGTGCTGTAAACTGAAACCAATATAATATTGTATGTGAAATGTACTTGAAGAATAAAAATAAGTTAGGAAAAAATAATAGCTAATATTAAATTTATGCCAGGTACAATTCTATTCTAAAAACAATATCCTTTATATCTGTTAATTAATTTCATGTTTATTATAATTCCATGAGATAAATACTATTCCTAAAAGTAAAATAAATGTAATAATTAAATAAATTCAATTCTTCTCAAACCAAAGAAAGAAAGAAAATAAAACAAGAAAATGGGCCTTTCTTTAGGACACATAGATGGACAGAATGTAGTAGAAATGAAACTGCATGGTTTTCTGAGGCCATGTTAGTAAAGATCATGCCAGTTTTCCTGGTTGCTTTTTGAACATTGGGTCTGTGTGTTTCTTCAACCACTATAAAACAAGCCCAGTAACTATGCGGTTGCTTTTAGAAAGACAGAGAGAGAGCGAGAGGGAGAGAGAGAGAGATGTCAGAGGAGGCCCAGTGTTCCCTTTGTAATCTTTCTATAACAGATGCCAGACATGAAAGTGAAGAAGCTTCAGAATCATTTGATGAGAAAACTGAACCAATGATTTCCCAATCTTGAGACAAATAAATGATGCTTTATATTTTTAGTCACTCTTCTGCAGTGATTTGTTACACAGCATAACTACAACAGATACCATTTCTAGATCCTAAATTATTTATTTATGTTTTATGTAAAGGAACAAGTGTAAAAATTAAAACTCAAGTAACATTCAAAAAGATATTTTATTTTTAACAATGTTCTAGATACTGTTAAGTATATTGAAATTTTGCTAAGCAATATTTAATATAATGATCGTATTTTCTCAGTTTCTATCACCATGGAGTTTTTTTTTTTTTTTTTTTATTTATTTCAGGGAATTGAATAGGAGTAAACTCTCATCATCCAACACACAAAAACTGCACTCGCCACCTTGCTTCTTGGTGATAAAACAAAAAGCTTTCCATTATTAAGATCCATAATCGCAGCCTTGTCAGTTCTTAGCAGAGGTAAGATGTTCAACTATTTTGGCTTAAAATTAAGCAATTGACATAAGAATGACATCAAATTAATACTTTTTGTTCACTTTATGTCCTGAGAAATTCCCCATCTAGTATACAATAAAATTATTATGTACCAGTGAGTGCGCATAGTATTTCAAGACAGAGTGAGATACAAGAGTTTTCGAGTACAATCTATGTGTTCATAATCATTTCTCTAACTTGTGAAACTTACCTTTTTCTAATGAAATAATCTTACAATTTCATTGAAGCAGGAACACCTCTGGCAGTTTATGAAACCTGATCTTTTCTGAGTGAAGAAGGACAGACACATGACTAATGGCTAAGAGTCTTGGTTCACAAGCTCAGGATTTCTTAAGGGACCCTTGGCTTAATGAAAGTTTCTGATTTCTATTGAAAATATGTGTAGATTTTTAGATGCTAGGATAAGCATATGAAATTATATATTGATATGCATACTTTCTATAAAAATTTGTAAAATAATTGGATATATTTATTCCTAAATACAAAATGCTGAACTATTGGCATATTTTATTCCCAAATCTTTAGAAAGAGACTGCTTTAATGAATGGACAATACTTAATTTTTTTTAAACAATAGGAAGTAGAAAGTTAAAATTTTATTAAGGAAATGTTATCTTAGTATCAAACTATAATACTTGAGGTTTTTGTAGGTAAGCACATCTTTATAGTGAATTCAAAAGTACAATTCTGTGAAGCACTGGGAAGTAGATATTAATGGTCTTAATCTCTACTGAGATTTAGTTTGTTGCCTGTGGAAAACTAATTCTAATAAGTAGCACTCCAGATTAGTCACTCTGACCTCTACTAGATTATGGTGTTTGAGCTTCACTAGAGCTTTCGCTATCTTCTGGCACCTGAGTGTTGTAAATGTCACCTGTGACCACAAACTAAAACTGAACCAAAGAAATTGACATGCCCAGAATGGAAATATTAGTGTTGGTAATTGAGAAGAAGGTCTCTCAGAGGAGGCCCAAAATAATATGACAACCCACTGAGGTAAATCACCACTAAAGAAAAGTGACTCTAGTTTATGTAAGCTGTTTTTTATTATTATACATAATTTCTAGAAAAAAATAATACTAATTCTTCCTTCATAACATAGGATATATTTTTCTTAGCATTCCTTTTAGCAAGTTAGCTAAAGAATTATTGTGTGGGTTCTGAACCTCTACTTGTTTTATGTAGAGTCAGAAATCCTAGTATCTAGGTATATCAATGCCCCAGGAAGAAAATATGTATGAGTTAAAAGCAGTAATAGAATTCTATTCAATAGTGTGTCAGGAATTAATATGTCTTCAAACCCAGATTCAAGATAACAGGTAACCACCCACACCAACACAGACAAACATAAGAGGAATAGAATGTTTTCATATCAGTATTTAACTCAATCTTTCCTTTTTTAATAATAGCATTCCATTTTCTTGAAATAAAATGGAGTTTCCTGTATCATGCCTTCTTACTTTGTATTTTTCCAATCCATTTCTTAAGACATTGGACTTGGTATACTGTCAAATTAATTGTATCATGATCAAAAATTAAATAAATTTAGGAGACACTGCAATTCATTTGGGAATTTAAAAGGTCCAGGTTTTCTTTGGAATACAGTACCCACTATTTAGTACCAGCAAATGCTCTATAAAAATATTTGTGTGCCTGAGAAAGTGAAATATCATTGACCTTTACTTCATTTATCTTCTCTCCCATTACTGAATATATTTTATGCTTTATTTTCATAACTGGGTCTGGCTCAGGAGTAGGTGTTAAGAATAGTGTGAAAATCCACTTGAAGCCAGAGAAGGATGGTTTTATATATGTATACAAAGAAAAAGACAATCTTAAATATTCACTTATAGCAATATCATATATCAAGAAAAAGAAACATGAAGGCATATATCATTTCAATAGAAGTTTTGGATATACAACCTCGATTTTCAATTTTAACTTTTATTCCATTAAGTGACTTTGATTTTCTAAAGCTGAGAGGATGGACTATACAATGGTCTATATATATCTATCCCCTTTTTCTTTTTATCTTCATGGTAAGTGAAAAACTTTTCTGAAAATATTTTGGTGAAATAGTTCTCATTAGAGTTTGTTTTCTTTTTGCCATTTCAGGTGAGGTACTAGCTATTCTTTCTTAGTAATAAGGTATTTTTTACTCCAGTTCACTGTAAATCCTTACTTTCTGGAGCTGTTAGCCCATAGGTAATGTTTTCATTAATCATCAAGGATTTTTCTCTTCCAGTATAGGTCTGGTGCGTAATGCACAAGCTTCTGTACAAGAAAAATGCCCATTATAAGTAAAGTACGAATCTTCTGGAACTATTGCACTGGTGAATGATGACCTTTATAAAATTGTGGGCAATTAGAAAACCCACAAAATATTTGGAAGCAAAATGCAGCATATCATCTTAAATAAGTTCTTAAAAATAAACCTGATAACTTGAAAACAAATTAGGAGGTGATGCTTTCCAATATTTCTTGTCTATGAATCAATGTGAAGAATTTGATTTTTATGAAAGAAAGTGTTATTTTCAATGTTTCCCTTTTAAGTGTGGATATAGATGAGAAGCAAAGTTTTTTTAGTTTTGGGGAATTCTTCCTCCCTAACTGGTAAATATTAATATCCATCATTATTATAACTTATGGAAAATAGCAACAAAAACATAAGTTATGCTGATTAATCTCAAGAGGAGTTAAGTGCACATGTATTTGAAGAGAAACCAGGGAGTTTTAATTCTCTGTAGGAGAAACAACTTTGGTTCATTTAAATGGATTTGTTTCATTTATAGAGAAATTTAAACAGATATTCTTTCTTTTTCTTTTCAGCTCTTAATCATACTCATATATAATTCCAAGAATATTCTTTAAGGATTCAAAGTTTAAAGTTGTGATATAAAATACCTATATATTTAAAAGTTTAAAGTAGCAATGTAAAATAGTACAGCATATAATAAGTAACAGTAGTAGCTGTGCAGCGCTAATAAGTAACAGTAGTAGCTGTGCAGCAAACTGTATTTCCTGTGGATGAATTTAAGATTTATGAGGGCTGTCTAGAAAAAATTCAGCAATAAATGCCTTTATTTTCCATATTATATGGCTGGATACTTTCTGGACAGCTCTCATATATTTGTTAACATGTCTTCAGCATACCCACCATTGTTGAAAGCTAGGTATGAACTCTCTTTCTGTTGTAAATTTCATATTATGTAGTAATTAAAATAATTTTTATTCTTCCAATCCTATAAAATTAACACATAATAAAAAAAAACCCTGCAGTGTAGAGCCACACAATACGGAACTATAAAGAAATTGTAAAAGTCACTATATTTTTGAGGGAAATTATCATAGTTTTATCATCTACTTGATATATAATTTATAGTAAGATTTTTCAATATCATCTTTATGTGTTTTTAATGATTGATATTAACAATGATATTAGCCTCCATTATTGAATGTCTTATGTACTTGTCATTGTACTAGGCATTTTAAATATGTCATTTCACTATTCCTTACTATATCACTTGAGATAAGAGCATCCATATTGTATCAATGATATGTTACTGGGGTTTTACTGACTTTACTGGGACTCCAAGGAGTAAGTCAGTATCCTAAAATGAGATAGTTAGAGAAAGTAGAAGCAAAGTGTATCTGACTCTGAGTCTCCTGCTTTTTCCCATTGTCAAACTGAAGAACTCTATAAATATTTGCTATTTAGGTGAGTATTTTTTCTATTTTCTTCATGTTTCATTGAATGGTTAGAAGTACTTTTAAAATATAAAGAACCCCTTCACTTTTCATTGGAGACAATAAGAAAACACAGTAAAGCTTTTGCTCCATGTGGTCTTTTGCAAGAGGATGGGGGATGGGTAAGAGTAAAACTCCTTGAAACTAAATAGAAAATAGCAACTGAAAGAAATAAAGCCAGATGAGCATTTTGTTCTTGTGGAATTGGTAGAGCTACTTTAGGACTGAGCAAGAGCTGCCTAAATGAGAAATTAACAGCTTACATTCACCATAAACTCCATTATATGGTAAACTGAGCTTGAAGTTGAATCTAAGGCACTTAAGAATTTTGTTTTAGCTGCATGTAAAATCAAAGTAAACTATCTAAAATAATGTATGTTTGATGATGAGAACTTTTGGAGCAAAAGTATAAAATGCTCAATTTTGATGAGTAAAATATTTCAACAATATCTTAAAACAGATGCTGTTAAAATTCTACCCTACAGACTTTTGACCATCTAAATTCTCCAAGCTGTGACAGAGAGTTTCCTACATTTTGAAAAAATTCTGATCTACCTTCATCTCTTTCATACCAGAGGATATTAAGGAAGTTGCTCAGCCAGCCACAAGCCAGTGTACAGGAGAGTTCATACCCAAAGGGGAGTGGTAGTCAATGGACAAAATCCTTTAGTTTCCATATTATTTTAATGTCTTGTGTAGTGATTTTATTTCAGCTTACACATGGTTTCTCATGGGATCCTTAGTGGAACTGAGCTGCAGTTACTCATGGCAGTAACTCACTCATTAATGCACAACTTTTATTGTCTTTTGTTGCTTTGCTGTCTGACTTCCAGTGTAACTTCTGGGATCATGTTCCAAATAAATTCCACACACTGAATCCCTTACCTTCTTTTACTAAACCCAACTAAGGCTGCTTCTCTAAAGAATTCCCTTAAAGACATAGGGACATTTTCTAATAAAAGTGTTTTATGCCACATACAAAAAAAGACAAAAATTAAGAATTGATCGCATTGATCGATTTGCATATGTCCAACCATCCTTATGCCCCTGGAATGAACTCCACTTAACTTTGACGTCTCTTTAATGCATTGTTGTATTTAATGTGCTAATATTTTGTTTAGGATTTTCCATCTGTATTTGTCAGAGATATTGATTTGCAATGTGTGTGTGTGTGTGTGTGTGTGTGTGTGTGTGTGTGTGTGTGTATGATTCTTATTAGTTTTTGTATCATGGTAATTTGGGGTTCATACTATATGTTAGGAAGTATTGCTTCTTTTTCAATTTTATGGAAGGACAGGGATAAAATTATCTTTAAATGTTTAATAGAATTCACTAGAGAAGCCAGCCTTCTTGTTCTGGACTTATGCTTTGGGGGAGATTTTGGATAATTGTTTCAATTTCCTTACAATTTATTAAGATTTTCCATGATTCAGTCTAAGAAGGCTATATATTTTAAAGAACTTGTCAATTTCTTCAAGATTATTGAATTTTGTGGAATATAGTCCTTTATAGTATTTTTGTATAATCCTTTGTGTTTCTGTGGTATCTACCTTAACTTCTCTTTCACTTCTGATTTTGTATATTTGTGCCTTTTTCTTTTTTCCTTAGTGAATCTAGCAAGGAATTTGTAAATTTTGTTAATCTTTTCAGACAACCAGATCTTTGCTGCATTAATTTTTTGTATTGTCTTTCTGTACTCTATTTTATTTAATTCTGCTTGAATTTCTATTGTTTTCTTTCATCTGCTAACCTTGGATATCATTTATTCTTCTTTTTCTAGTTGGCTAAGATGTAATGTCAGGTTGTTTGTTTGGGATCTTTCTTGTTTCTTGAGATGGGCCTATAATGATAGAAATTTCTCTCTTAATACTGCTTTCACAGCATCCCATTTATATTGATATGATGTATTTACACTCTCATTTGTTTCTGTGTATCTTTTGATCTCTCTTTTTATTATTATTTTTTACCCAATTGTTCTTTAGTAGCATGTTGTTTACTCTCCACATATGTGTGGTTTTTCCCGTTTTCTTATCGCAGTTTATTTTTAATTTTAAAACCTTGTGGTCAGAATATATGCTTGGTATGATTTCAATCTTCTTGAATTTTCTGAGATTAGTTTTGTGTCCCAACATATAGTTTATACTTGAGAATGTTCTATGTGCAATAGAAAAAAATGTATAAGCTGATGTTGTAGGATGAAATGCTCTGGAAATTTTAATATGTCCATTAAGTCTAATGTGTCATTTAAGGCTGACATTTCCTTAATGATTTTACTGTTTGGATAATCTACCATAGCTGTCAATGGAGTATTTAGTTCCTGTACTATAATTGTGCTTTTGTTAGTTTCTCACTTTAGTTCTGTTAATTGTTGTTATATATATTTTGGTGTTTTCTGATGAGAAATATATATATTGATAAGTGTATATCTCCTTGTTGTATTATTCCATTTATTATTATGAAATGTCCATCTTTGTCTCTTATTACTTGTTTATCCTGAAGTGTTTTTCATAAAGTACAAAAATCTATTGCATTCCTACATACTAACAATAATATTTCAAAAAAAATGAAAGAAACAATTTTTTTTGCAATGGCATAAACAAAATGTAAAACCCAGGGAGACATAAGAAAGAATTTATAGGATCTATACACGGAAAACTGTAAGATAATGTTGGAAAAAATTGATCAACACACACACTGAAATGAAAAGATATTTTTTGTTCATAGATTAGAAGACTCAACATAGTTTACAAGGCCATATTACCCAAAGCAATGTAAAGATTTAACACCAACCCCATCAAAATCCAGATGACATTTTATAAGCATTTCTTTAATTAACAGTCATCGGATTTTTATGGAAGCACAAAAGACCCCAAATAGCTGCAGCAATCTTTAGAAAACAGAAAAATGTTGGAGGTATCACATTCTCTTACTCTATAATACAAAGTGACAATTATCAAAAGAGTATGGTATTGGCCGAAAACAAACACACAAACCAATGGAATAAACACACACACACATACACACACCAGGTGGGATAATTAATTTTATGAATCATCCTAGAAAAAGTGCTGAAGAAAGAAAAAGTATCTTTACTGCTGAATATCACTATGGTCATCTTCAAAGTATTGATGCACCGATACCAGTGCTGAGTCCACCCTTCAGAGCAATTTGGGAACTATTTTTCTGAAATGACCATCAGAACTGTCATTGTATCCAAAATCTAACAATTCACTTCACCAACTTGTGAGCACATTCTTACATTGGCACCACTGTACAAACAACTTAGAGGCTGGGCAATTAATTTTACTAAGTTTACAAACTCATGCTAGAAGGAGTGCTACATACTTTATTGCTGAATATCACTACGGTCACCTTCAAAGTACTCCCCTTGGAAAGCTAGGAACTGATGTAAGCATCTAGTCTACGCTTCAAATCAATTTTGGACTCTTTTTCTGGAATGGCTATCAAAGTTGTCATCATATTACATTTGATGTCCTGAATGTCATCAAAATGTCTTCCTTTCAATAGTTCCTTTATGTTTGGGTGAAAATAAGAGTCATTGGGGGCCAGATCAAGTGAATAGAAAGGGTGTTCCAATATAGTTATTTGTTTCCTGGCTAAAAGTTCCCTTATAGACAGTGTTGTGTGAGCTGGTTCATTGTTGTGATGTAAGAACCATGAGTTGGTGAAAAGTTCAGGTTGTTTTTGTCTAACGTTTTCATGCAGCCTCTTCAGTACCTCTAAATAACAAACTTGGTTGACTATTTGTTCAGTTGATCCAAATTCATAACAAACAATCCCTCTCGTATCAAAGAAAATTAACAACATCATTTTGACTCTTGATTTGGACAAATGGAATTTTTTGGTCATGGAGAATTGGCTGACTTCCATTGTGCACATTGATGCTTTCTTTCAGGGTCATCTTGGTACCTTCATGCTTCATCATCACATTCTCACAACAGCACACAAAAACACGCAACAATAAGGAATGCCACCCAGCAAGATACTGCCACATTTGGACAGGAATACAGCTGTGAGACACAGATATACCAAGGTTATATAATTTTACCAAGTTGTACAGTGCTGCCAACATAGCCCAAAACATCATCTTGCCTCTCCTTTTAAAGGTATTGCAAACTTCAACTCTCCTTCATTTTTGTTCATCAGTGAACTCTTTCAGGACCATTTTTGCACACAACTTTCTCAAGTCAAGATTTTCTGTTAAAATTTTTCTGTTTCTCTATTGATGTTTACTTGATCTGCTATGTTTCTCATAGTTAGCCAACAATTTTTGACATGGAATTTGATGAATTTTTGCAATATTTTCATCATTTCTACTCATTACTGGCTGCCCTGACCTCTTTTCACCAGTGACGCTATCTCTCCTCTCAGAAAAACATTTAATTCAATTGTACAGTGCCATTTTCTTCGTGGCATTATCCCCATAAACTTGAACTAATATGTCCCTGATTTTACTTCCACTTTTGCCAAATTTATCAAAAAATTTAATATTTGTTCATTGCTCTAATTCAAGCACTGACATTCTCACAACAGCACACAAAAACACACAATAATGAATGCCACCCTGCAAGATATTGCCACATTTGGACAGGAATACAGCTGTGAGACACAGATATACCAAGGTTATATAATTTTACCAAGTTGTACAGTGCTGCCAACATAAAAGCATGGTGGCAATTTTCCAAATTCATTGCCAGATCTCATATATACATATATATATGTTTATATATATTTAATGAATATATATGTATATATAAATATACATATATATATATACACTACATACACACACACACACACACACACACACACACATATATATATATATATATATATATATATATATATATATATATATATACTTTTTTTCTCCAGAAAATTTTTACTGGGTTTATTTTGGGCGGGGGGGCATAGTTCCCTGCCTGGGAATCGAACCCAGCCTGCAGCATTGAGAGCACTGAAGTCTAGCCACTATACCACCAGGGAACCCCATTTTTAATTTTTTTTTACTGGGTTTATTTATTCAGATAATTTTTGACAAAGGAGCCAAATCACATAATGAAGAAAGAAAAAAGCCTCTTCGATAAATTATGCTGAGAAAATTGGAAAAACCACATGCAAAGAAATGCAACTAGATTGCAAATATCAATCATTCTCTTACCATATACCAAAGTTAACTCAAAATAGATCAAGTTTTCAAATATAAATTCTGTAACAATAAATTGCATTAAAAAAAGCAGAGGTTCTAAACTTAAGAACTTTGGTTTCAGAGAGGATTTTATGAATTTGACCTCAGATGCAAGAAAGTAAAAACAAAATAGATGAATCAGAATTTGTAAAACTAAACAGTTTCTGCATAGCCAAAGAATCCATCAACAAGCCAAAGAGTTACCCAACCAATCAGAGAAGATAGTTACAAATAACACGTTTGATAGGAAGGTAATATTTCTAACAAATAAAAAAAAAACTCATACAACTCAAAAACAACAACAATAAAAGAGCAAAAAACAAGAACAATTCAACAATTGGCCAAAATAATATGAAAAATACTAATCTTTATTAGCTATTAGGGAAATTTAAATTAAAACCTGAATGAGATATCATCTCACACCTTCTAGAATGGCTATTATAAAAAAGACAAGTAATAGCAAGAGTTGAAGAAGTTATAGAGAAAAAGGAACCCTCATGCATGGCTGGTAAAAATATAAATTGGTATACCCACTATTAAAAACAATATGGAGGTTTCTCAAAAAATTAAGAATAGAGCTATCATATGACCCAGCAATGTCTCTTCTTGGTATTAACCCAAAAAATCTTCTTTTGTTTGCAAAAATATATGTACCCCAATGTTTATTTCAGTATTATTCACAGTGGTCAAAGCATAGACACAACAAAAGTGTCCTTCAATAGATGATTGGATAAAGAAAGTATGCTCCATATGCACAAGGGAACATTACTTGGCCATAAAAAGACAAAATACTGTCATTTGCAACAACATGGATGAATCTTGAGATTATCACACTAAGTGAAATAAGTCAGACAATACAAGTTGAGAACCAAATCACTTCACCAATATGTGGGATAGAAAACTGAAAACAACTAACTAACAAGACACTCAAACAAAAAATTATAAACACAGACAACAGTTTAGTGGTTACAAGAGGGTAAGTGACACATTGTAGAAAAGGGTAAAGGGGATCAAATATATGGATACGGAAGGAGAAGTGACTCTGGGTACTGAACACATGGTAGATGATGTAGTATAAAATTATACACTTGAAACCTATGTAATTTTACTAGTCACCCCAATAAATTTAATGAAACTAATTTAACAAAAGTATATTTCACATTTTTATATTTTATGCCATTGTTTAAAATTTGTCCTTCCTATACAACTAAAAACTGTATGAGTAGGTACTACATTTGTTTTCTTCTCTCTTCTCCCCTGCTCTTTTTTTTTCTTCCTATAGCTATTTTCTTCTTGCACCTAGCATAGGAGCTGACAGCTATCAGCTTCTTAGTAAATATTTACAAGTATTAACTGAAATTCTATCACAACTAAGTGTGGTTGGAGTTATTGGATTATTTTATAAAAGGAGTCAAATAACTCACCCATTGTTCCATTGACAATTGACAGAGAAAAGGTTCATTCTAATTCAGTTCTATCTTCAAAACCTATGCTTTCATCCCTATGTATCATTATCCAACAGTATAGTTCAGGAAGGAAATTGTCGTGTTCTAGTAGTTCTTTTTGAGATTCTAGTTTTCTAGCTACTAAAAAGTACAATAATCAAACCTGAAAATCTTCAGATATTGCAGTAAACTTTAGTAGTGTTTCATAAGTATATAAAACCACTATGGGCAGAAAATGCTGTTATACAGTATTCCTGTGAATTCTTGCTCATGTGTATGCTCTGAGGATTATAGGCAATATCATGCAGTTTAGTGTGCATGGTAATGAAGCCAAAGGGGGAAATGTTGATTCACTTTGGGACCATCTCTTGCTCCTTTTCCTAGAATCCCTAGAATTCCTTCTTCGTACTTGAAGAGTATTATACATTAAGTGTTTTTGTAGCTGTAGACTTGAATAAGATTTATGCTGTAGTTTCATTTTACCAACCATAACAAGTTTATCAATCCAAATAGTAGAAGTGACAAGGGAGAGGTCATTATTTTAGAAACTAAATGTTTCCCCTTTGATAAAAATATTGGAATTTCAGTATATTTCTATTAAATATGTTCATTTATGCCAAGTTTAATTACAATATGCTTTAAAGTATTTTATGTACTCATGTATGAGATAGCTTGATATTCTAGTTGTGACTAATCAATCAAAAACAAATTTTATCTAGAAAAATATATAAATATATAATAAACATACATTTAGCAATTTAAACAAATATTTATATTTGAATTAATTACATAGGAATTTAAAAATACATGTTTTAAATATAAAATTAATTCATAAAAGTTATTTTTGTCACCCTCACAATGTACTAATAATTTTTCAAACCATAAATTTATTATCACTGTCTTCAGTACCCTAGAAGCACATACATTGTCATCAGACTTCAACCTTGTCTTTATTACTGTTTAAGTTATTTGAGATACAAAACTTTTTGAACTAATGGAAATTTTATATTATCACAGGATGTTATTTATATAGTATGAGGACAATTTATTTTCTTTTTTTTTTTTACCTGACTGTATATAATTGTGATCGTTCAGTGTCACTCACTGGTTCCTGTATCCATTTCTAAATGTATCTCTAAAACTCTTCTTATTTAAAGACATCTCACATTTGCAATTGTAAGTTAATATCTCTATAACTATCTGTTAAAACTCTGTTTCTATTCCTCTTTTATTTTTAATTGTATTACCTTTATGAAATTTAAAATTAGTATTAATTGAGGTCATTTCTGGCTGTGGTACCTCTCATATACAAAACATTCAGAATATAGTAATTTAGAGAGTGTCTTTTATAGAGAGCATATATTAAAAACATAAAAGAGCAACTCTGCTTTTTATAAAGAAAACATTATTAAAAAGTGCTTTTCATATTTGAGTATGTTAACAAATTAGTTTCCTATCTGTGGCAATCTCTTGGCCCAATTTTCTTGCATAGTAAATGAAGTATTTCTCCTTTTTCAAGAAAGAAATTAAGTGCTAGCATTGACCTTAAATATAAGAATTTCCATACCTTTTATATTTAAAGAAGAATTTTGCCAATATTTTTGCTTTAACTCCATATATGTGTATATGCATATATATGTGCATATGTATAAATGTATATTTATAAGTATGCGTATGTGTATTTATTTGTTTTTAGGAGGAGTGGGAGCTGTTTTGAAAAATTTATTGAAAGGTAGTTAGCTCTGGAATTGAATCATCTATGAAACTAGATAAATATAGAGTAATAATGATATAATTATCATTATAGGCTAATGTTTATGTAATATTTACTTTATGGTAAAAATAGCTTTAAGTAAAATATATGTAACTTTATATATTTCATGTTTTTTCAGAGTCACTTAATGGAGAATAAAGTCATGTTTCCTTTAACTTATTCTAAGTTTTCTTAGAATAACTCAACTTATTCTATTATGTTTTAATTAATTATTTACTTGTCCTCCTGGAAATAATGCTTGGCTACCATTGTATTTAGTTATGGAAATTCTCTTTGGGTTAAACTTGTTGCCAAGAAAAAGATGTAACTAAAAAATTCTGGTAAAAAACTTGTGCCAATGAGGTTTTCAGTTGTAATATTTAGCAGTATTAGAGTAAATTATGATAAGAACAGTTATTGATACCATGCATGAATGCCTATCCCATGTATGAGTAACTTTTCTGTTTATGGTATAACTAATTTTGCATATAGAAAAAAAATTTCTAATTTTATTTGTATAATGTAAAGATTCATTTAATAAAAATTGTTTCTGCTTTTGTATTTTTTGTTATGGTGAATCACTCAGTCAGTCTGCTCCTTCCTCAAACAAATCACATCACAAATACGCATCACAAACAAAATAAAGCCATATGGGTCAAATTTTTACAATGCTTGGCCATAAAGCAACACAAATGTCCAGAGAGTATCACAGATATCAGAACTATTTTATGCCAGTTTTTTCTCTAGTTTCTCAGTTGACCCCATCTAGATGAAGCAAAGCTAGTAAGTATAATAACATTTCATGAAAAACCTGTGGGATAATGCTTTTATATTACTTATGTTTAACTGTTTTGGATTCACTCTGTAAAAAATTATGACATTTAATAAAAAGTATTGAAAAAAAATTGTCACCGTCTTTGTATAATATGTAAAACAAGTTCTTGTCTGGGTTCTGCACTGATTTATTATATATCAAAATGAATGAGCAACCAAAAAACAGATATCTGCTGAGTTGGAATGATAAATATTTATAAATATAGTAAATACTAAAACATTTTCTTCTACTTATTCCACTTAACCTATTTCTATTTGCTGGAATAGTAGACATATTAAAATATTAATTTTCCACTTTACCAGAAAGATTTCAGAGTCAAGTACCATTAAAGTTCTGAATGTAAATAGAAAAAAGAATATGGGGGTTCCTTGGTGGTGTAGTGGCTAAGCTTCAGCACTCTCAATGCCGTGACCTGGGTTCAACTCCCAGCCAGGGAACCACCAAAAAAATAAAAAATAAAAAATTAAAAAAATAAAAATGAAATAAAAAAGAATATAGCTTATGTTAATCTTCTTCAATGTTTTTTTAAAACTATTTCTTTGCCTTTTTAAAAAACTACTATTACAAAAATTTTAATTATTTTGGGAGACATACTCAGAGGTCAGGAAAGGTGTCACAGTCTTGTGGAGTATTACCTGATACTCGGAAAGCATTAGATAGTCCCCTATTAAATGCTGTAAAACAAAGGGCAGGTATTTGAAGGCAGGGTAACTTTGAGGATCAAGTCCACATTTCACTGCCCTAAAGAACACTTCTGTATGCTTTCCTTTTTTAAGCTATTAATCATTTCAATTAGAGGAATAGGTTGAAAAATGCCACATAGGGTAACTCTATGTGTGTGAAACAACTGTATACCCTTAGCAGGCTTAAAGCACTGACCACAATAGGGTGGAAAGCTCTATTAAAAAGGTTTTTCATTGTTACCTGCCAAAGGGGCTTATAAAGTGGATTACAAATTTAACTTGATGTTGATATAAGAAAGTCCAAATCTGTAGAGAATTTTTGTTAAGATTTATTTGAGCCAAACAGAGAATACATCTGGAAGCAAGATCTCAACAGACTGAGATAAATGCTTCCAAGAATAACAATTTGCAGTTTCTTTGATGTATTTGAGATTAAGGAGGAAATGTAAGTAAGAATACCAGAAGGTAAGAGAAAGCTGGATGGAGATTATATTACCTCTTGCATGCTTAAGAATAGTGGTTACCAGCCTTTTTCCACTTGTGTACCCCTTTTAAACCCATTTCTATAAATTGTACTCCTTGTTTTTAAAACAGCTTTTTAAATACTGACACTTTTGTTCAGTGTCTATCTTAATGTAAAATAGTGAAAATAAGGTAATAAGTTAGGAAAGAAAAATCACTACACTAAAAGTGCCAACCACAGATTCAATTTTACAATATTTATAACAATTTTACAATAGTTAAATATTGATAATGATGAAGTATTTTAAAAATTAATTTATTAATAATATTCATGTTATCTGAAAAGTCTGTAATAATTGTTATTTAGATCACTAGCCAATTGAAGCATTATTAGTGAGATCATTGAGCTTGTTTTGATGCATATAGTTTCTTGAA
Organism: Lyroderma lyra; assembly: GCA_004026885.1. Lineage (NCBI taxonomy): Eukaryota > Metazoa > Chordata > Mammalia > Chiroptera > Megadermatidae > Lyroderma > Lyroderma lyra. The sequence continues at coordinate 11,866 of PVJL010014330.1, read as the reverse complement.
ATCAGGCTCAAAAGATGCATGATACACTCTTAAATATGGACTTGTATTAAGCTTGTTGTGGTACTTATTTTTTATGAAGATGTAAGAAGAAAAACCTCTCTCCAATAGTTCAGTATTAGTAAATGGTAAGGGATATTTGAATGCCTTTTCACTGAGCTATTTGTATTCTTCTGACAAGAACCCAGTATGTAATAAGATGCTTTCTTTTAAAATCAGAATTTTAAAAATTGGTTGAAAGTTTGATTAACTGCTCTTTTTCATCAGTTGATAGTTTAGCTTCTTTGAAGAATTCTTCACCAAAGGGATTTGTTTTCAAGTTTTTTTCTTTTCCACATTGAGTGAAGTACTTATAAAAGGACACCTGAAGGCCTTCCAAGTGACTTACAATATTCTCTTACATGTTTTGAAATAGATGCAGTCATTCCCAGACAAGAAGTTGTGCAGAGTTCCAAAAGCTTCAGGCTGACCTCTTTCAATACACTTCCCAAAAGTCCAGGTTTTTAATCATTGACTTAATTTTGTATGTTACTTTGAATATAGTAATTGAGTTATTTTGATGCCCCATGTGGAGTTTATTTCTAGAAAAATATTTGATAAATATTCAAGACTTTGAAACCAGTCAATGTCCTGAAACTTTGGAGCAAGACAGAAACAATGGTTTTCAAAATTACCTGGACTTCATGTCTAAGTTCAAACATCCATATAAGTACTTTGCCACAAGATAACCACCTTACTTTTATTTTGCAAAAGTTGTGTGCTGTGAATGCTGTTCATTTCTTCACGCAGGGATATAAGTTTGGATAAGTGATGAAGAAACTTCATTATGATAACTTAAGACATTCAAAGTTATTTATCCTTTTGAAAATAGTGCCAATTTCCTGATCTTAACACAGAAAAAGTTCCTCAATTTTTATTTATTTATTTGCCTTCTTTTGGATATTGAACTTTACTGTGAATATTAGATATTGTAAGCATTAATATTAGATGTCTATAGCATCAGATTTATGTAAAACTTTATGTTCATTCTACTTATTATATTAAAGCTTGAAATTTTTCTATAATAGGGCACCATGTAATATAATAAATATTATAGTCAATATTTGGAGTAAAATAATATATTTTGACTTTTAAATAAGCTTCAGAGAAACTTAAAAAATTATTCTAAGAAACATTAAAGTTGTTTACTGCATATCATAAGATACTGATTTTTAGCCACCAACATTGGTTGCAATAAAACTCTGACATCAGAATTTCATCTCTAATTAACTCAATATAGTTCATCCTAGTTCTAGCTAAATTAATATGGATTTTATTGGCATCATAGCTTAGTCTGCATTCACATTATAGGCACTTTGACCTTAACATATATCAAACTATTTTTACTTCTTGAACATTTCCTATAGTATTTCTCATCTTTCTCCTTACATAATTAATTATTCCTCTACCTGGAATTCTTCTAATTCACTTATTCATTCAGCAAGTTTCTACATGTCCTTTAAAACTTAATTTAAGTATCAATTTATAATGACTTCCTTACTCTGCTGCCCAAATTATATAACTTTCCTTTATTATTTCAATGCACCTTGACTGTATATCACAGCCATATCATTTATCAGGATAATTGTTGATTTAGTTGTATTCTTTATCACTGAAGTGCATGCTTTTGGAGAACATGAATCGTATTTTACTTGACTTTATAACCACAGTGTCTATCATATAGCACATGCATATTATAAACAATAATAAATGTTAAATCATAAGAATAATTAGTAAATACTTCTTTTTAACTTATACATTATACAATAATACAGGATTTTGGTAGGCAGCATTCTGATATAACCCCCAAGATTCCCACCTCCTCATATACTTATATACACTCCTTGTATATAATCTGGTACCCTTGAGTATAGGTGGAACCTGTGAATATGATGGCATAGTCCCTCCCATGATTATATTACAAACACTGTATGATTTTATCTTAGCAAACTGGAGAGGGTAGGAAGACAGACTCACTCCAGCCCACCTGGATGAAAATACAATGTCAGTCTGCAAACCGCCTATGGGAGCCAAGTGGTAAGGAGGTGTAATGACGTACGGAAATGAGTTCTATAGAAATAAAATTAACCAAGTTAGATACAAAAAATATATACATTTCTAAAACAATCATGTGACATGAAAAGGAATTTTCATGAAAAGATTCATGGCATTTCTCTTTCTGTAAATATTTAAAGCAAAATTTGTCAGAATTTGTTTTTAATCTGAGGAAAGGTGATTAAATGAACACTCAATGTCCCCTCTGCTTTAGTGTTTTGTTTTTAGTACTTTAGGAGCACTGAAACAACCTGCTAATGCTTTACTAAATTTGAAGAAAGTAATACAAAGAATTGAAGTTTTTATAATACCTATAGTATTTTATATGCTTTATCTACATAATCTTATAAAAAGGTCATATGGAAAATAATTTGCTGATCTGAAATTAAGAAAACTCTTAGGAAATGGCATGGTATAGTATTTATGAACATGTTATTGGCATAATATAGTGGTATTGAATTTCAATTCTACCAATCTGTTGAATGATTTGGATTAGGTATTTCACTTCTGAAGGCTATGCTTCTCTGTTAGGTAAGTGTAATTAATATTTACATAAAATGGACCTATAAGCATATTACTTATTAAATTGCTTCACAAATGACATTGAGTAATTATTCTATACATATCATTTTGTATTTTCATATTCTATCTATCCTTTACTTCCAACATTTGTAAGAAAAAATATAATCTGCCTTATTTATTCCTAACTTATGATTACTAGATAATATTTTAAGAGAATTTGGAGATCTGAAATAAATGTTAATAGAATGACAGCCATTGCATTATTTCTTATCCCAAAAGTTTAAATATATCTAAATAGATGTTATATATCCAATTTGGTCTATATAATATTTTTATTTGCTTATTTTGAAAGAGGTACACAAAACAGAAACAGTAACTTAAGTTGTATAGTTTTGGAATAAAAAAAAAATTGAAGAGGAGTACTAAATACAATTGATATAAAAACTTCAGTGGCTTTCAAAAATTTTTGAAGTTTATTCACAGAAAGAAACATATAACTTATCTAAGCATATATTCATGTATATGAAAAAGAAACAAAAGTTTTATGGAATAATAGTTAATATTATTGGCAGACTACAAGTGCCCACAAATTTTTAGGCATTCCTTCTGGAATTTCATTCACTGAGTAATGAGATCTATGTCCCCTCTTCTTGAACCTTGTCTGGCTCGGTAACTATTTTAACCACTGGAATATGGTAGAAGTGATATTGAGCCAATTTTTCTGGCCTGAGCCAAAAGGCTAGCAACTTTCATGATTCTTGGAACATTTTCCCTTGGAGCCTTAAGCTGATGAAGAAGAAGTCAAACTATCCCAAGCCACAACACTGTAAGGAAAATAAAACATTGACCAGATGATGAGTGTGGACAGAAATGAAAGCCTGTAGAATGATTCTGCTGCTCTGGGGAGCACTAGAGCCTTGCCTATTTTATTTACTTCTTTATTTATATATATTTTTGGTGGTTGCTTGAGGGTAGTTTTTGAAAGCTCCTGTGGGGAGCGCATGCTCCATTTTTACTCTGTCTCCAGAACTTCTAATAATAGTACAATTAGGACATCATCCATATCTTTTCCTAAGTCAGCCTCAGCCTTCTATAGAAAACACACTGCTACGATTATGAATATGGGCTTTCAAATCAGCCACACCATATTTTAATTTTACTTCCATTCTCCATTTATTTGCTGATTGATGCTGAACTTCATTTTTATGATACTCAGGTGTTTTATCTGTAAAAGTGGGTTAATAAAGCGAATAACACAGAATCTTTGTTCAAATAAATAAATAACATTTATGAAGCCGTTCTCATATAACATGCAGAAAATGCATATTAAATGCCAACTAGCCTCATTCTTATTATTTCATGTATAATTGAGATCCAGTCCATTTTCCTTATCAAACCCAAGTAAGGGATTAGAAGTAATATTAAGTACCTATGATAATGTAAGCATTACTTTTAGCAATCTTTTAGGTAGGTTATATTCTTCAAGCATTATAACAAATCTATAGAGTAAATTTTATTATTTAAAAGAATTTTGAGATAATTGAGGTGCAGAGAAATCACATACCTAACTAGGTGAATCAGATCTTTTAACCAAAATATGTGATTACGAAATCCCTGCTCTTTTACACCATGCTACCCTTTCCACCTATTATCCCAGTATGCATTTTTAAGACTAGATACGTTTTGTAGTTTAGAGAACAATTTACATAATTTAGAACTGTATATATGGGACTCATATTACCATTCTTTTCTTCACTTATTTTGCCACTTAAGAAAGCATTCATATTCCTCCAATGATACTTTTTACCATTAGTAAGAATATTTATTTATTTTAATGAAGAATTGAGATATTGAATTATTTTATCAATATGTAATAAAAGAAATCAGATAAACTAATATATATATATATATATATATATACACACACACACACACATATAGTTGCTTTTAAACACTTTCAAAGACCATTCATTTATCATTTTACCTAATTCTCACATGCATCCCATAAAATAGACCCAACAGATATAATTTAATTTTTAAGAGTTGGGTATAAACAAACACGATACAATAAAATAGACTAATTAGATCCATGTAATTCAGACTTAATGAGAGTCAAATGAAAGCAAGCATAATTGCATGCTAGTCTTCACGTGGATTGATTTGCTTGAGTTCATTAGAGATGTTCTTTCTATGAAAGGCCTTGTCAAGTTCCTTTTTCCTACACAGGCAAGTAGCTTGAGATATACTACCAGCAGCCTTCTCCTACTCCTCAAATATAGGATTATTAGTCTGGATTTTTCACAAAATATAAAAGAATTATTCATGCAAAAGATTTATTGGGGGATATACTAAAGAAAAATGGGGAGGGAGCTGGAGGAGCCTGAAAAAATTATGAGTCTACAATGATTTTACCTTTGTGAAGGAGAGGAAGAAAGCAGGAAAGAAGGAAAATCATAGACTGTAGTACAACTCTAAGAATGTTCAGACAAACCTGAAAAAGGGAGTTATAGAGTCAGTTTCCCATTTTATAAGTCCGGAATCTCCCAGCAATTAGACTGTCTTAGTTTCCCTACCGTCCTGTTTAGTCTTCGGCTGTGGGAGCATGGCCTTGGCTTAAATAAGGCAATGAATTTCAGAACACTGCTGAGTACTGATAATCACTGACACTCCCCACACCAGCGAATCTGAGAGGTAGATTTTGTGCTCATCACACTGAGAATTTTCTGTATATTGTCAGTCAACTTGTTTTCCTTGCTTACTTGTTATAGTTAAGAATTTTGGGAATCAATTTGATATGTGATTCAATCACAGTTGCCAGTTTACTATCTTTGTGTCTTTGAGCAAACTCCTAACCACTCTATTCTAATTGACTACAATCTGTAGAGGATATTTTGACTTCTATCTCGAAATCTTTTAAGTGTGTATAATAAACTTACCCCACAGGGTTGTGACAATCAAACAGATATTATGTATTAAGGACTTAATACTCACTAGGTAAGTAAATAAATAGCTATTATTACAATAGAAGCTCTCATAAGCAACTTCAACTGGCCTCCATTTATTTTTGCCTTTTGGATGCTGAATACTTTAAATTATTACGCTTCTCTCTAAAACACCCATCCTGCTGCCAAAAGTCCAGCTATAAGTAAACCAAGGATCTTTTTTGTCTCTGAATATTCTTATGCCATATAACTGGACAATCTAAAGTTAGTATAAAATTGTTTATTATTTCTTCAAAAATGTATTTTATGAAAGTAATGCTTTGGAAGTCATCTAAAACTGTCTCTAAAAATTGATTTTGAATTAAATATGAGCAAGAACAGTGAAAATATTTGAGATAAATAATAAAAAAGTCAGGACTTTAAATTTTGAGTGCTTCACAGTTTCTTACTTTCTCATAGTAAACTAAAAATAATGATACTATGTTCTAGTTGTCTTTCTGACACAGAACTTGAGAAAATTAAAATCAGTAAATCCATGCTCAAAAAAAGGAATTTTTTTTCTAATAATGAATGTACCCTGATATATTTTCAGTTAAAATGAAGTATTTAATGCATGTATATTCTATTTATACTAGTTTCATGATTATCTGCTTTAATTGACTTCTATCAGCATTAATATATTTATGAACTTGTTGTATATGAGGGCTTCTTTCTATTTCATTACAGTTAGTCTGAGTAATGTCATTTATAAAATAGGATTAATAACACCTGGCTGCCTCAGGTGGTTAAGATTAATTGAGATTACTTATGTAAAATAAAAGCACTACACTCAGTATCTAGGGCAAAGAATATGTACAACACTTATTAAACTTGACCCTTCCTTTATTTCTAATCTGAGTCTTCCTTTTCTTTTTATTTCTTCTATGCCTCTTTACCTCATCCTACCTTTCATCCTTTACTAACATACTGTAATAGTCAAGAAACATTAATTTCAGAAGTTTAGTTTCTACTTTAATTTAGTTTCCTACCACAATGGCCACAATCAGTAGGAAGTACTGATTGGATTAAATCAGATATGTGGTCTTCCATTTAAATTAAATATCACATAAAAGCACAGCCACTCACTCATTTTCTAATGGTAATTTATTAAATTAAAAATCATCTGAGGAATTTTTGGTGTTTCTTGCTGGATTTAAGGGAGAGGCATGTATAATACCAATTTGCTTCACTCTTCTTTTTCTTTTAAAGTTTTAATTTTCAAGGAAAAACTTATATTCATATAGCCAATTTTCTAGCCTAAAGTATTGCTTTTGAGAAAGTGTTCAAAATTAATAACAAGTTAAACTTATTTTTTAAAAAATCAAGATTTGCAGTGCATTCTTGGTATAATTTATTATCTATGTTTAAAAAATTCATGTCCATTAATAATCTGGTGAGTTAAGTGGGTAGGGGGAGTCTGACCTTTTACAAATGCAGCCTAATCAGTATTAAAGCATTTTGTAAATGTCTTGTTAGAATTAAAGACTCTAGGAAAAACTGAAACATATGGATTAAATGAAAAAAAAATAAGTTACTTTATTTGTGCCATAGCCACATAATTGTAATTTATTTTGTGACAAAATGTTTTGAATATCATCAAAGATAATATCTCTATTGACCAAAAGAGGACTTTGCTGAAACTTGATAGAATTTATTATGCTAAATATCTTCATATTTTGTGTGATAAGAGTGTAATATGAATTTTATGAATGACTAAAATGTATGTCTGGCTTATGTGATCATATTAAAATCATTTCTTATGGTGGTGACTTTAGTTCTTTGGAGGAGAAATTCCTGAACAATTTTATCCAAAGAAGTGAGAGGCCATCAGTTTTAACTTCTAATGTTGTTGGGTTTATATTGCATTGCACCGTTAAAAAGTCATTTTCTCTCTGTGATTTTGTGACTCTTAATAGGCAGATATTAGGATATTTATCTACCTGGCAATATTCTCGGCTAATATTTGTCAATCTTACTCTGCAGACTTACAGCAGAAAAGGATTGGAAAGGAAGGGAATAAAGAAGAATAGACCACTAAAAAAGTAACTATGTATACTACAAAAGTGCTAATGTGTTCACTTTTCTACACATATTTGCTCATGCTATACTGAAAAATTTAAAGACAACAACATTTCTTCATAGTTTATTATAATTTCTTCACCCATAAGCAGGATTGTGTATAGAAGAGCAGCTGGCATCTTTTGTGACAGGGAAGTAGATTAAAAATGTAAAAGTATTTAAATGTAGAATTTCTTTGATCTGAAATTTTATCTTCTCTTGAAAAATTTCATGGTCAGAAAGATGCTTAACTGGATGGAAGAGAGATTAAATAAATCGACTTGAACATACCTTTTAGAACTTTCTCCTATGATTTTAAATTTTTAATTATTGATCTCTCATATCCTAAGGCCATAGACAGAGAAACATTTATGATGATAATCAAGGCCCCTGCTACTGGTCATAGGGAATCTTTTAGAGTCATAAATATTATTGAACAAAACAGTTCAATAGTTTAGCCTGGATATTTCAAAGGGAAAAAGTCATAACTAAGATAATGACATGGCAAAATGTATTAATTTAAAGAAACCTAATACAGTAGTTATTTTCAAATAGGAGAGTTATAATGTAAACAAAACAAAACAAACAAAAACCCTTTTTATATGTAAGTATTTCCCCATGCTGAAGGATTTAGCTCATAATATAAAAATAAAGTTGCCTAAATGATCATAATAGAGTTAATAGATTTTGTAAAGTAAATGACCATTTCAAGGGAAATAAAAAATTACAAAAGCCAAATTAGCTAGATTGTCTAAATTTTAAGGTTGCTCTGGACATTACAGTCCCAGTAAGCCTGTAAGAAAAACAAGAATATGATCTAAACTTGTGATAAACAACCTTTATGTTCATATTTTATTGGCTATATAGTATTCAAAGGGCTACAACAAACAATGGGGGCAGCAGAGAACAAGACCCAGCTCAATGTGCAGCATCTTTATGTGATGCATAGTCTTTCAGTTAGGTCAGGATGTGGTTAGTTCTGTTCTCAAAGCCTGTAAATTCAACAGGTAAGTCATCTGTACTTGCAAACTCAAAATACAACAGTAGATTAGGGAAAGTATATTCATATACATCTAATTAAGTTTAAAAAATGGGAAATAGGCAGGTTCTATAATTGCAAAAATGAAAGAAAAAGAATGATACTGTCATATAGGGTGGCAGTATCAAGAATTCTAAACTGGCAATAAAAAATTATTTTATTATAAACTAATATTTTCTCAAAGAAAAACTTCAATGTTTTCAGTGGCCCCAATTTGGCCCTCTGGGAGGTTATTCATTGCTTCTTAGTTTCCATGTTCACTTCTGTAATGAGTGTTAAGAGTTTAATTTGCTTAGAGGCTAGTGCACTTTTATTCCCTACTTGTTGCTGGTGCAAGTTTGGAAGACCAACATTTATTTACAACTGAAATAATTACAAGACTTTTTGAGGGGAGGGCTGCCTTCTTATTTTCTTAGGAATATAATTAGCATTAAAATCATGACAGACTGCTGATTTATTTCCTAGTACTCAATTCCAGATAATGGAAATTATACCCCAAGTTCTATTTTTAACATAAGTCTTCAGGCTTCTTTATTTTCATTGTTTTTTGATACTTTCACTTTCTTGTGTTCTGTACTTAGTGATAACCACAATGAGATGATCTAAAAAAAATTAGTTTTAAGTAAGAAAATAAATGCTTTATTTAATATTTGCCACATATTTAAATGGGTCTTAAGAAGTCTTATGGGACTTTGTCATTTAAAGCCTTATTCAGCCTTATATAATACTCTTTAGGGTACAGAACTAGTTGTTTTTTCCAACATTTTATAGACTTAATGTTTGTTTCATCAATAAATAATTGTTTTCCTGAGCTCAATTCTATCTTGTAGCACCATGCCTAAAGAAGTCAAGAGTATCTACACTTATGAATAGTTGTCATTTTTCAATCATTTTTTCTAGAGCTGTAGATACATTGACTGACTTATGGTTTTGCAAGTGGTAATTTTATAAACTCTCTTGCCATTGCATAGAATAGCTCTCCAGATTTCTAACCTATAATTCATTTTGCCTTGTTATCTTCTTCCTAATAGTTAAAGCAAGATCACATATTTTACATTTTTTACATACATCAGTATTCCACTTTACAATTTCAAAACAAACAATGAATGTAATAGTCAAATAAAATAGAAGTATAGCTTTTACTCACAAATTCAGGACAGTTCCAAGACAAGGAGGTAGAGGAACACTTCCTACCAGAATTTCCTCAGAGACTCAGTTTAATGGTGCCTCTGCCACCTTAAATATGTAGTTTCAAGGTCATCAGTGGCAGCACCATTTCAATAAGCTGGGTGGGTTAAGAGTATGGGGTATTATCATAGAAAATTTTCTGAGCCATACTTGAAAATGGCATATCATAATAACTTCACTCACATACCATGGAATGGCATGCAGTCACATGACAATGCCTATCTACAAGGGAAGCTGGGAAATACAGTTGGAGTACCTAAGAGGAAGAGAATGATTTTATGGAAAGCTAGTGGTTTTTATAAGTGAAATTAGAGTTATGATAAATTTTTAATAAATGTTTCTAGGGTTATACATTATGTATATTAAGCATGTGGCATTATTAAATATTTAAGTACCATTGTGTTTCATATTATTATTTATATTATTGACTATATTTCCACATTCAATTGAGGCTTCAATTAAGTCCCAAGTTAATGAATCCCACAATGTGTTGTCATATATCATATGCAGATATCAAATGCTTGATATCACATTCAAATGTCTTTGTATATTAAATAGAGAGAGGAGATTTTATTATTCAATGATAGATCATAATGAAATATTATTTATTGGGAAACGATATGCAACTTTATTCCTTGCTTTATTCCTCATATCAATAAGTTCTAAGTAGATTAAACATGTAAAGTAAAAATATAATCTAAAAATTTTTTAGAAAAAAATGAGTAAATAATTTTGTAATATTTAATTGGAATAAGTGTTCCTGATCATATGTAAAATTTATACCTGATGGACATATAACTTTTATATTGAAGATAAGTTAATAAATATTATCAAGTCTGAGGTACAGATAAAAGACCTGCATAAAAACAAAGAGTCTCAGAAACAACCTCAAGCATAGCAAATATAAATAATTGGAGATTCAAAAGGGAAGAGAAAGAAAGGGATAGAATAAATATTTGATAAGATAATTAGACCCCTCCAAAGTTTAAAGAAGAGCATTAATATGTACATCCAAGAAACCCAATGGATTTCACATAGTATAAACTCAAAGTGGTTCCCATCTGGACAAATCATTTTCAACTATCAAAAGCCAGGACAAGAAAATCTAAAAAGGAGGAAAATAAAAGTAAGATTACTTTTAAAGCATCTTTGACATTCTTTTTTATCAGAAGCAATGGAAGCCTGAAGGCAGTTGAATAGAACATTTAAGATGCTAAAATATAAAGTCTCAACTAAAAAAATCTATATCTAACAAAATTATCTTTCAAAGACAAAAGAGATTTTTCAAGATAAACAAAACTAAGAGAATTCATCACTAGCAGACTTATAGTAAATAATATACTAATAGGAGTCCTTCAGACTGTAATGACTACACTAGAATTAGATGATAACTTGAATCCGCATAGAGAAATAAAGAGCATCAGTAAAGTAACTACATAGGTATGTGTAAAAGGTAACATAAATGTATCTTTATGTGTAGCTATACTTTGTCTATCTTATTTCAGGCACATATATAAAATGATTATACAACTGTGTTGATTAATTTAAGATGACTAGAGATATAATTTGTGTGACAATAATGGCATAAAATGGGGGGAGTGAATATATTCATATATTGAAGCAAACTTTTATAATCTATTGAAATAAATATGTTATAATTCTGAAATAGATTACTTTAGGAGTTAATATAGTTACTGTAATTCACAAAGAAAATAACAAGAACATACCTCCAAAATCAGACAAAAAAATAGAAATTAAGAGGTTAACTAAAAAATGTCTATTTAACAAAAAGAAGGCTGCACTAGAAGTGCAAAGGGAAAGAAGAAAAAAGACATAAAAATGACAAAAATAGGACTTCCCTGGTGGTGTAGTTGCTTGGGGCTTCGGCTGTGGTGCTGTCAGTGCTGCGGGCTGGGTTTGATTCCCAGCCAGGGAACTACCCACATACAAAAAAAAAAAAAAAAAAAAAAAAAAAAAAAAAAAAAAA
>PVJL010014329.1:0-28486 GCA_004026885.1 Lyroderma lyra | reverse complement strand
CTACCCAAAGAACTTGAAAACCTTTGTCCGCAAAGACTTATGTACCCCAATGTTCATCGCAGCGCTGTTCACAGTGGCCAAAACATGGAAACAACCAAAGTGCCCTGCGACAGATGACTGGATAAAGAAGCCGTGGTACATATACACAATGGAATATTACTCAGCTGTAAGAAAAGATGAAATATTGCCATTTGCGACACAATGGATGGACCTGGAGATCATCATGCTAAGTGAAATATGCCAGACAGAAAAAACAAAGAACTGCATGATTTCACTTATATGCGGAATATAAAACTGAAAGCAAAGAAAAAAGGAAATGAACAAACAAATAACCCATGGACACAATCAATAGTTTAATGTTTATTTGGGGATGAGTGGGTTAGGGTGGGGAGAAAGGGGAGGGGGTGGGAGAGGAGGGGGGGAAGCTAAATATAAGGTGATGGAAAGAGAACTCACATTAGGTGGTGAACTTATTATACAACAAGTTGACAATGCACTGCAGAACTGTAAGCCTGAAACCTATGTAATCCTTGCTAACGGATGTCACCCCAATAAGTCTAACAATAAAAATGAATTTAAAAAAATGAAATGCATTTAGCTTAAAAAAAACAATAAAACAATAACGTGAACTATAAATTATTATAAAATTTATTTTATAAAAAAAGCAACTAGAAGTATTGGCAAAAGTGTAGACAATTCAGTTAGCAGGGGTCATGTTTGCACTGGTGCCTTATCAATATTCCATTTTCTTTTATTTAGCAGTATGTTCTAGAACAACTGTGTACCCACAACTCCTGAACCATAGCATTGCTATGAGCACCCTACCTGGCACCACCCATCCAGCCTAACTTTTTTTGCTCTTCTCTCCCCAATTCTCTATCAGAGTCTGCCACCTTCGGTGGTGGGGAAACCTATGAGGCACATGGAGAGAAGCCATCTGAACCTGTGTGCATTCACCTGGGGTGGAGTAGATCAAGGGCATAATAGCTTTAGCCAACTTAACCATTTCTGCCATGGCACACATTTCACAAAGCTCTGGACAGCCTGCTGGGTACAACTACGAATGCCTAGCAATGATCTTGAACTTAAGCAGGTCTGGGAAGCTCCCTGTGATTGGAATGCCACATCATCTCCAAGCACAACTAGAAATTAAGCATGGCAACCAGAGACCAAGTCTTAAAAAACACAAACCAACCTTGAAGAGTGTGAAGTCTCTTCTTAGAGCCTTTCCATATATGACTCCACCCCTTGGCTGTCCTCCCTCCACCACTCCATTCTCCCACTCTTTCATTTCTCCCCAGTTCCACCACTTAAGAAGTCTGGTTTTGCATTATGCCAGGATGCATTCAGCGGTCTGAGAAGCCCCAAGTGGAAGCCATTTTTTTAAATTAGGATTTTGAATGTGTCCCACAGTCATGTGTTCTACAAAACTCAAAAGTTTGTGCTGGAGTGGGCTCCAGCAGGACAGACATTGTCATCCTTTCAGTTAGGTAAGACCCAGGATCTCCAAAAATGCACATCACCCCAAATCTAATTGCAAACATCACTCATTCCACCCACATGCACACATTGTTCCCGGTTTCCCCGCTTCAGCCACAACCTCAGCACTGGCTGCCAGGTCCCATACCACTCCCAACCATTTAAAAAAGATGGTGCTTCCAAAATATTTGTGCTGAAGGTGCAGAAGAAAAAGAGAGTATCGAAGACCTTGGTGCTGATTTTAGGTCGGGTGGTGAAAAAGTTTGCTGGTACTGACCCAAGTGCATGGAACCCTGAGGGTTTCTGTTCTGCCCATCAGGCTGCTGCAATAGGAACCATGAGACTCACCTGGGTTAGTGGTAAGTTGGGAAGCTGGGGTGATATGGCAAGGCTCTGACAGCAGCGTGTCCTAGTTCATCCAGTGTCCCACTGTTTCACCATAAATGAAGGAGACCTTGGCTTCCTCCAAATCTCTCCCACAAGAGCACCACGGTGAAAACAAGGCCAGCCCCTGGCTTTTGCTCTTCATGCATTATGATATTGGAATTCCCCATTCAGGTTGGCCTCTGATTGTCAGTCTGAGCACCACACTTGAGTTTTACTGGGTTCTGCTAATGTTTGGAGTGTCTAGCACTGTGCTGGGAACTAACGTGATGCTGAGAAGTGTGAACACATCTGTACCCTCAGGAATTCATCTCAGCTTTCCTTACATGAGCTGATAGCCTCTACATGTGCACATATTCCATCTTATGTGTTACATCAAAGATCCAGATTTTACCTTGTCAGCAAGCACACAGTTTTCTTTCAAATCTCAAGGACATTTCCCTTCATTTCTACAAACTTTCCTGCCTGTGTATGAAAGCCTCTCACACATTGAGTCTTGGAAGACAATCCTGGTTCTTGAGACTGTTGTCTTACTAAAAAAAATTCTAATGTCAGGTAGCATTGATCATAGACTTACTATGAGCAAAATATCATACTAGCTGATGTATTGGTAATTTTTTAATGGTTCTATGGCAAAGGATTATCATGATTTCATTTAACATAGACTGAGTAACTGCAGCACCTGCTATGTTTCCAGTGTGTACTTCAATGATATGTTTTAAACTGACCTGGGGCCCTAGCTCAACTTGTCAATAGGGTTTGCTTTGAATATGAGGACCTCTGAGATCCTGTCATGAAAGACCCTTTTCTCTCAGCATCTCCATATACACTGGGATAAACACCCATGGACACAATCACACACACACACACACACACACACACACACACACACACACACACACACACTGACAGTCCAGCTGGAAGTCAGAAGGGAAGTGCACACAAGGGAGAATATCAGAGGTGGGAAAAAGTCATTGGAGGCAGCTCTGTCATGGCGCAGAAACACCCAGTCTCTAGGCACCACATCCAGGTCCCATAGCAGGAGGATGAGAGATGTCAGGCTGTTGGTCACTGCAATCGCACCGTGCCCAGGAATCTGGCTGAACCAGTGTCATTCCTGGACATGTCAAAAGAACAAACCATGGGCTTAATGTCTCCACCCTAGTCACCTGAAACTAAAAGCAGACACCCTAAGTGTGGCGGAGCTTCAGAAGAGAGGGCCTCAGCTTACTCCTCTGTCAGGTGGTGTGCAAAGACATAGTGATAGCAAGAGTCTCAGAGCCTACAGGTGGGCCAGTTGTCTCTGGGTCTCCATCAGGGCCCAGTGTGCTCCATGTCCCTGGAAAATGCTTTCAACACTCTGAAGGTCTTTCTGGGTTAAGGGCAGCATGGGTTCTTGCACATGGGGGCCTTGGTCATGCACAATGTGGCAGAGCACAAAAATGCTCACCCAAAACCAGAGGCAAGACCAACCTTGTTTGGAAACTCATAATCTTAATTTCGAAATGGGGAAAGTCATTGTCTGGGCTCCAGTGAAAGACTTTGTGACAGAACTGTACACACACCAGAACATCGGAGAGAAAGAGAGTATGAGAGTGGCTTCTGGGTTTTTCACAATCCCTTGAAACATGTAGACCTAACCTCTTTTTTGCTGATCCCTGGTGTACAAAGTGCTTTGAGGACATCAAACATAGAAGTGTGTTATAATTTCAGGCTTTCCTGCCTGGTGCTGCAGCACCAAGGTTGACCACCAAGAAGGAAGCTATCCCCACTGTGGTCAATGACACAAGAATGAAGAAGCACAAGAGGCCATTCTGGGTGTTTTCTGCCCCCGAGCAACATGCATCACTGATTTATTAGCATCCATCTTTACAATTTGAGTACTCACAGAAAAGAGAATGTTCTGAGACCTTTTTACTATTTTCTCAGCTTTGGTGAATGCTGTCCTTACCATACACAGAGCTAAGAATAGCAACATGGTCTATGGCCCCTAACAGCTCAAAGCCTGGAGATTGAAATGGACTCAGCAGGAGAGAAAATTCCTGTGAGAGAAAACAGTGAGTGCTACCGAAAGGACCACAGACCCTAGGTGTGTTTGAAAGGCCTTCATAATTACATCTGTGCTGTTATCATAGGGCAAGTGAAGTCATTTTTGCAGAAGTCAAAAATCAGTGGTTTGATGTGAGGGAACTCAAACAGACAAAGACTTGGAGGCAGAAATAAATATTAGCACAGAAGGATTTCAGTAGAAATCAGGCTATGTGGAGAGAGCTGGGAGGTAAGGAGAGCTGGGCCATACCCTGGCTACAAACACGTGCTTCTTCAATGCCAGGTGGCTTCATTTACTTCACAGAACCTCTGCCTCAAGGTCTTTCGAGAGGCTGGGCAGAGTGTCAACTGAGGCTCACACTAGGCGGAGTCTGTCTGCAGGATGACACATGGGTTATTAGCAGAATTCAGTTTGGAGAGGGGTCACAGTCTTTACTGTCTGTGGACCACATTTATAATTTATGCTAGTGCCTCATAGAGCAGATTATAATATGTCACCTTGCCTTCTCATATAATGGGATGAGAGAGACAAGGAAAGACAAACTGAAAGAGAAACAGTGACACAAACAGAAAGACATACGAACATAGAGAAACAGGGTCCAAGAGATAGAGGCAAAGAAACAAAGTGAGTCACAGAGAGACAGAGGGAGTCAGAAGACTCATAAAATTTCCATATCTCAGTGTTAGAAATGACACCCATCATTTCCCCCTATTTTATTATATACTTTAAAACCCAGTAACAAAGTCCATCAAGCTTCAGGTTAAAGGGCTAGCACAAGAATATTTTATGTGTATGTAGGAACACTGGCAGCTACAATGAGGCTACTCAGCACATACGCCAAGATGAGGCACTTATACCTGCAACTAAACATAAAAGGAGGCCCTGGAAATTTCTATGCTAAAGGTAATGATGTCAGAATTTTTGTTCATTTAAACCCTCCAGGGACACAAGCATAAAGGTCACTGGAAGTCACTAGTCCCAGAGCAGACCCAACCAGTGGGCCTTGTGTTCAGTGCTCTGTCCAGCATTTTGCTAATCACCCCATTGTTACATCTGTGACTAAGCTTATGTGACCTCCACTCAGGAATTCCATGCACCACATGTGTAGTTAGATCTAAAGACAGCCTGAGAAGTAGGCACTAGAACAACAAACACTGTGCAGATGGAAGACTAGAGAGACCCCAAAGAGACAGGTGTGTCAAAAATCACATCACTGGTGACAAAAAATTGCCCGTTGTTATTTCAGCTCTGGATCCACAAAATTAGGGCCTTGGCATCACCCAAGTTTTCCTAGTGTTTGAGGTGATCTGTGATGATGCAACTGAGTATGAACTTGGCATAGGGTAAGGAATGAGTAGGAAAGGCAAGATGGTGACCAGAAAAGAGATCCCTAAAGCCTCTCCCAGAAAACACAATTAAACGTCCATCCAGGAGCCAAGAAAGAGAACCCTGAGTGACAGACACAACAACAGCTGAGAAATTTATGCATCAAAAGGAAACATCTGAAGGTTGGAGAGAAGTGGGCAGTGGGTGAGAGGGGAGGGAGCAGAGACAGGTCGTGACAGGACCCCATCGCTGCTGACTATCTGGAAGCAGTACAGGGTATGGAAATGGGGAGGCCAAGAGGTGACAAGAGTGAAAGCCAGCAACGTGGCAGAACAGTGGAAAACTGTGGTAGAGCCAGGACTTAGAGCAGCATGTTGGGGATAAATCTTGGGAGCCAGTCTCTGAAACTTTTGAGTAGCAAGAGGGCTGAGCAAGGCTGAGGTGGGTCCCCAGAGACAGCACTTTGGCTCCTGGCACCCTCGCGACCCACAGCACAAGCACATACATCCTGTTCCTGATCTAAAATCTCAAGGCCAAGTGGGCAAAAGGGCTCTGATGCCTCCACACTGGCTACTGGTCAGGGTCAATGCAGAGCTCAAGACAGGACATCAGTGATGACTTAGTCAATGGGATCACCCACTCCGTGTCTATAGCATGAGAAGCATGTATGCCATGCCACCAAACAGCCAATGCAGAACTTTGGTGTGTGTCATTATGAAGGTGTCTATAAAACTAGGGCCCAGAAATTGCCAGGTATGGACAGCAGCCCAGACAACACCTTGGCCTCCTCAGAGCAGGACCCCCAAGTTTTGCTTGCAGGACATTAACACAGTCTTTGACCTAGACCTCCAGGCTCAACTTGTGCTGACTTAGCCTGAGGACCTGGATTCCAGGGAGGCAAGGGGTTAGCCTGAACCACCGTCATTCCTGGGTACCTGAAAAAAACAAAGTTGAGTTTCTGGGTCTTCATTCTTTGAAGCTGTAACTAAGAGCAGACACAGCCAGTGTGGTTGGGCTTCAGAAAGGAATGGTTCAGCTTCCTTCTCTGTAAGATAATGGGAATAGAACCCAGTGACAGCAAAATTCTGACAGCTTTCAGAAGAGCAAGTTTTCACTTGTTTTCCATCAAGACCCAGTGTTCTGAGTTCCTGAAAAATGCTTTCTATTCTCTAGAAGTTTTTCGGAGTAGAGGCTAAGATTTATTGGTCATGCAGAAATGATGCAAAGCAGTGGAACACTGGCCCAGGAACCAGGGGCAAGACCAGCCTTGTTGAAGTCTTAGGGATCTCATTTAGAAGTGGTGGCCATTGCCCAGGCTCACAGTCACATAGTAGAGAAAAGGAAGGAAGGGAGAGCCACTCCTGGGGTTCCTCACAATCACCTATAGTCTCTAGGCCAAGCCCTTCACCCACTGGTCTCCAGTGTACCAAAATGATTCAGAACCACACACAAGAGTGCATTTTGATTTCAAGGTTTCCTGCCTTTAGCCAAAGTACCACAGTTGACGACCAGGGAACAAACTGTCCCCATTATGCTTAATGAACCAAGATTCCAGTACACAAGGGGTCATTCTGGGTGTTTCTTGCCTCTTAGCAACATGCACCATTGATTATTAGCATTCATCTTTACAATGTAAGTAGCTCACAGAACAGAGGGCATTCTGAGACCTTTTCAAAAAAATGCTTCAGCTTTGGTGCCTGTTGCACTCACACTATGCAGGACTCAAAGTGCTCACATAAATTTTGCCCCCAGGAGTTCAAAACCTGGAAAGAAACATGGACACATAACAAGAGCAAATTCCTGTGATACAACAGCCAGTTCTGTAGGGAGAACCACTGGCTCTAGGCATGTCAGAAAGGCACATTTATGCTGTTATCAGAGAGCAAGAGAAGACATCCTTGCAGAAGTCAAAAAACAAAATGCCACTGTGGGTAAGCTAAAAGGAGCAGGGAACTGGAGGCAGAAATAAATTTGGAAAGGGTCATGATATCTGAATAGAGCTGAAAGATAAGGAGAAGGTTAGACTTGGGGTCAAGTATGTGCTGGTTTTCTGTGGGATGGACCCAGCCCTCTGGCAGTCCCTGTGATCAGTCACCAAGCTTGGCAAAGCTAGGAACCTTTGCCTTAAGGTCTCCTGGGAGTATCTGCTTCATTGTTAACTGAGGCTCGTACTAGGTGGGGTCTCTTCATGACATCATGCATAAACTGGTGGGATTAACTCAAATAGGACTCTAAGGCTTTTTTTCTATGAGCAACAATATTTTGTTATTGTTTGTTTCTTTGTTTATTTATTGCATTGGAGCGTAATAGGTCTAATTGTAATATTTGACCCTGCCTTTAGAGGACATGGGCTCGAAAAGACAGAGAGAGACACAGGAAAAAAAGAAACAGTGAGGCAAAGGGAAAGAGAAATAAACACTGAGAGTGACAGTGTCCAATAAACAAAGACAATGACAGAGAGAAGTACAGAAATGATGGGAGACACAGAGAGAGCCAAGATAATCATAAACTTTCCATACTTCAGTATAAAAAAATGACAACCATCATTTCACCCTGTTCTATTATATACTTTAAACCCCAATTAAAATGTCTGTCTAGCTTCAAGTGAAGAGACTAGCACAGGAATATTTGACATGGAGATAGACATATTGGCAGCCACTGTGAGGCTGCACAGCCCATAGTCTGAAATAGGGCACTTGGACCAGAAACTAAACACAAATGGAGGACCTGGAACATTCTATGCTCAAGGAGATGATTTTGGGATTTATATAAATTTCAAACATCCTTAGAAACAAGCAGAAGGGTAATTGAAAGTCATTGGATGCCAGAGATAAACAAAACTGTGGGCATTGTGTTCAGTGCTCTGCTCAGCTTTCCCATTATCACCTCATTGTTACATTTTGGATCTAAGTCCCTCTGATACCAGTGCAGGATTACCAGGAACTACAGGTGTATCTAAGTCTAACGACAGCCTGTGAAATACCTGCTAGAACAAAGAACATTATGGAGATTGAAGACTAGGAAGGCCCTAATAGAAAATGTTTGTCCAGTGTCACATCACTGGTGAGAAGTGCCAGGTCTGAACTCAGCTTTGGATCTTCAAAGTTAGGGCCTCTGTAACACCCATGCCTTCCTGGTGTGTAGGGTATGCTGTGCTGGTTCATCTGTGTGTGAATTTCACATGGAGTAAAGGGTAAGCAGTCACAAACCAGGAGTGGCCATGCAGAGGCCTTGGCTTAGGAGGAAGTTCAGGTATGGAACTCTATGCAGTGACCTCGTTTTCTTATCATGAAGCCCTAGAGAATTTGAAGCTTAGGTAATGGGAAAGTCACACTTTTCAGAAGACCTTGCCCAGCTAACATGGTTAAAAACATTTGATGTAGTAATTTTATTTTATTTTATTTTTTGTCTTCAGGTCCCGCAGAGTTACCTCAGAAAAGCATGTATTTGAAAACCTATTTCTTACTTTGGGTATTATTCAGATCTCACTCCAGAAGCCTCTGGCTATTTTCCAGAGAAAGCCAAAGGTAACACAAGGAGAACCAGAACAGTCAAGGCCAAAACCAGCCAGCCCTCTGATCCCACCATAATAGCCTTTCATCCACTCCCTGTGTGTGTGTGTGGGAGGGGTAGTTGTGGTGGTGGTGTTCACCTAAGGATGTCATGCCCTGAGCAATAGCTGGCTGATGACAGCTTGGTAGACAAAGGGAGCTAGTCAAGTTCACAACCCAGGTCAAGTGTGGATAGCTAACATCTGGAGAAAACAGCAACTAAGACTAGGGTTTATTCCAAGGCCTCCAAAGGAATGTCATATCACCAGTTGAGGTCTGTACTGACATAGTCTTTTCCTGATCTGGAAGCTCAAGATCAGGTGGGAAGAAGGGCATTGATGCCTCCACAACAGCTGCTGGTCCCAGTCACTGCAGAGCTCCAGACAAGACATCGGTGATTACCTAGTCAATGTGAACACTCACTCCACATTTCTCTGTGTGACAGGTATGCACGCTATATTCCTAAGTGCCAACACAGAACCTCAATTAGTGTCACCATGGAGGTAACTTTAACACCAGGGCCAAGAGACGCAATGCTAATGTAGGCTTCATTTTATGACCAAATGACATTCTTAAAAGAAAGGGAGAAAGAATATCTACCTAGAAAGTCTTAATTCAAATGATTTTAAGTAAACTTCCCTGTAACTCTTTACCCACTCTCTTTTAACAAATTTAAGAACATAGTCTATAACTGGTTTCTAGCTTCTCTGAAAACAGTATACCAAATTTTTCAATGACAGGTGTCAACTTTAAATGTTTCTTCATCAGAAATACAATTTCACGAGGTGTGGAGTAGACTGCTACATCTGCTGCTGAGTAGTGCCAAGACAGGCAACATGTTGAATCTCTTCTTCAATAGAAGAGAGTATGCAAACTTAGTTGGTTCTCATATTTGGGGTGATCCTGTAAAATAATGTTGGTGATCTTACTCAGACTTGATATTGCTGATGAATGCCTGATAATATGTGAAACCCTAAATAGGGGGAAATAGACCCGCAATCAGAGACAGCACTGAGTGTGTTTGTTCCATTTCAGAAACCAGTGATTCTACAGTCCCGTTACTTCACTCTAAGATGTAAGTTTCACAGTTATTACCACATTTTCTTAAAAACACAAGTCCTTCAAAAGTAAAATGTTTGTGTGTTCACTTATTTTTTTTGAGATGTTGGGGGAAACAAATTGAGCAAATAACTGAAGTTGCAAATAAACATTCATTGTAATTTTATTTTCAGTTCCTTGTTGCACTATGAAAAAAATCCCCTTAGAACCAAAAATTTCTATTATTGGTTTCAGCCTTTAAAAATTTAAACTCTCAAGCCACAATAGCTGCAAATGTTAGTAACTAATTTACTATGTATTTTCTACATTAAAATTGTTGAGGTAAGAGTACGGAGTTGAAAAAATGGTCTAAACCCATAATCATGTCTATTTATGTAATGCTACAATGTTTGGAAACTTAAATTCAAATGCTATCTAAATTACTTTTAACAACAGATTCTGAAGGTGAGTCTGTAATGTCTGTGGATTAAATTGTATTGCTCCTGGTAAAACACAGGATTTCTACTTCATATCTATAATTGGACAAATTAAAGAAGCTTGAAGCTTGCTTTTTATTCCAGCATTCTTATAAGTCTTTTAAATTAAATGGAAAGTGTTATAAAATAATCATAACATATATTAATTGTTAGTAATTAAAATATGAAATATAGCAACAGATTACTTATACTGATGAGAAAGCCAATCTATGTTTTCTGACTTATCTTTCAGTTTTTTTACTTTAAAATAACATTCTGTTTTTCAAAGTCCATTGAATTCCCCGTGATCACATACATATTTCTAATATTTAAAAGTGACAAAGAAAAATATTAAAAGGGATATTTCAGTTTACTTTAAAGTGCTATTTAAGATAATAATTCAAGTTCTCAAACTACCAGCTGAATTTAAATGTGCAATGTACTTTGCACATTAAACTGTATACATTCGATTGAGGAAACATATTATCTGAATAACTTGCAAAAATGTTTTCATAAAATACTTGTTCCAAAGATTTTAACTCTTTTGTAAAAAGCTAATCATGTGTAACTTCAAAATCATCTTTGCTTTCAATTCTATTTTTGAAAAATGAGACTCAAAAGAACAAAAGTATAAATCCTGTTTTACAATCCTGTTCTGCTTCCCTTTGAAAATATGCTTTGGAAATTCAAAGAAATCCCATTATTATAAGAATATATGCTACACATGCCTAAAAATAAACTTAGTTAATTTTAACATACATGTATTTGTTTCTTTAGCTTCTAGCTAAATTAAAAAATAAAGCTTTATATGTGCTAATTAGAAATTAACACTTGCATTTTAAAAACTGCAGTTGAAGTGAATCAAAGTGAAATATATAAGAACATACTGAAAAATTCCAAACATTAAAGCCTCTATTTTGCTTACTATATGGCTGAATACAATCCATACAGTCTGTGTGTGTGTGTGTGTGTGTGTGTGTGTGTGTGTGTGTGTGTGTTTGTATGCGTGTGCATTTATTCCTCCATCAAGTGAAAGACATATTAAATATCAGTATGTGCAAGACACATTCCTAATAACAGAATGTTCCTGTCTCCTAAGATATGAAATTGAGTGGAAATAACCATGAAAATAGTATTCAGGCATATATTGCAGCCTGACTTGTTATGATTTCACTAAGTCCAGTAAGTACTTTGGAAGAAAAGATGAGAAACTTAGAATATATGAAGAGGAGAGACTCTCTAAAATATCACTTAAATAATAAAAGACTTCTCATTTTAAAGAAAACTTAGCTGAGTTCTACCTAGATATGAAATATGCTTCTTTCTTCCCCCAAAGAATTAAAACTTAGTTTTAGCACTTAAATAAGCATATATTTGGCAATTACTTGTAATTGTTCAAGTTATGAGAAACAATCTAAAATTTTGCCTACACTAAATTTAAAATTACTGAAATAATTTCATATTTACATATTTGAATTAAAACTAAATGAAACTGCACACCCTATATTCAAGTTATGGGACTAAAAATATTATGTATAATAAGGAATGGAGTATGACATATGACATCTTAAATGCTGCATTGCCCCTCTTTGCAGAAAAACATCAGGATTTTATATTTCAGTATGAACATGACCATCCAATTGTGCCATCAAGTTTGTCAACAGGACAGGGAGGCTCTGGGACACTTCCATCTTTAACATTGCTATGCTTGTGTTAGGTTTTTCTTTTATTTTTAATTCTTTGCTTTTGAAGCCTTTTTAAATCAACTCTTTACATTTTAAACTTTCAACTTTTTGTTTCTTTCTGTGTTAAGGCCAACTAAAAGATAAACATGACAGTGATTTAGTTGGCCCAGAGTTCTAAAACTATACCTATACCAGAGATTGAACTCATTTTTTCAAAAGTAAAGCACTGTCAGGTGATTCCACACAGAAATAATTTTACTTCTCAAAACACCATAGAACAAACTGATTGATACTAAAATTTGATGTTTCTAAGGTAGAATTCTGAAATACAACATGAGACTTTCTAAATGGGACAGACTTAAAAACTAACTTATTGTTGCTTGGTGTGTGTGTGTGTGTGTGTGTGTGTGTGTGTGTGTGTGTTTTCTAAAGACTTAGGTGAGTGTTCATTAAGAATTGTATCCAAACCTCTATCATCAGTGAAGAACCTCCAACTGCCCTGCCACAGAAGTCTGCCAACCCCAACACCACCTATGCCCACAACCCCTTTCAAGTCTTGGCTCTCTTAGACTTGTCTGAAAGAAAGAAGGTGGGTATCATTTCTTTCCCACCCTTTTATCAGTACAGGCAGGACATAGAGACAAAAAAAGAGTCACAAAAAAAATTCTATTTTTATTTATTTATAGGCTGCTTTATTTCTGTAAAGATACACTGAAACATAAGATGATAATAGATAATGAGAAAATGCAGATATGAGGCATTAGCTTATCTAACCATGACTATGAGAATGTTAATATGTATTGTCATTACATGTTCACTTTTGGTATCATCTACTATGTAATATAACAATTTATCAAAACACAGTAAGTAGGTGAAACTGGATATAGCAAGAAACCTGAATATTAGGATGTGCATATAATTGTCTTTTTTGAAAAAAAAATCCATGAAGAGGGAAGGCAAATCCCCAAGGCAGTAACACAATATTGGCATCATTCACTCCTGTACCATTTGTGGGGCAGTTGATCTCAGTTAGCCAGCATGGTTTCCTACCACACTGCTGTCCTTCCAGCTGATTCTGCTGCCCCTTTAATTCCTTCGTGTAATACATCATACCTGTGAAAATGACTGCATGTTGTTAAACAAGCTGACACTTCTATAAACAATATCACTTCTCATTCTTCTCTACTTCATAACTGGGAGTCCTCTTCTGTATGTGGAAAAAGCACCTGATTGTTGTTACAGTTTCTTTGGGTTTCAAAATACTTTGTGCTACCAAGAAAGATACTGAAGTAGTAAATTTCCCAAATGTAATTTCATCATCATTCTTCTGTGCTTTATGAGTCCCTATTATGTCAAGCCAACAAACATTTTCTGCCAATATTGTATAACTAATAAAATATCTAATGAGTTTCATGTAAAGCAGGCATGTCTAACCTGTGGCCCAGGATGGCTTTGAATGCAGCTCAACACAAATACTTAAAACATTATGAGATATTTTGGTGATTTTTTTGTTTTAGCCCATGAGCTATTGTTGGTATTAGCATATTTTATGTGTGGCCCAAGACAATTCTTCCAGCAATGTGGCCCAAGGAAGCCAAAAGTTTAGATACCACTGATGAAAGGATTGCCTAGTGAAAGTGGCAATTCAAAACACCTGTTTAACTCAAGGCTTTCATTCTAATCAAAGCTCTATTAATCTTTTTCTTGGTAAATCATGATTTTTCCTTTGATTTTTTTTTAGAAAAAAATGTTAAAATTAACACACTTATTTTATTGAAATTTGATTCTTCATAGTAACACTGCCAGGATTTAATTAAGTTTGAAAGTTGAAATACAGTTAGAAGGTAGATTAAATTCAACATACTAATTTCCTTTATGTGTTCTGCATATTCTGCAGATGGGACTGTGAATTTGTGCAGATGATGATGATGAGACAGGGAAAGAGTTCATAAAAATGAGCTTAAAGGGGCTAGCAGAAACCAAGTTTAGTTGAGCTTGGCCAGCTGCAAAATCAAAGAGCTGATACTGATACTGCTTCTTAAACAGTGGGTATGACCTTGGAAAACAAGATTACCTGAGCTTGGCTAGCTGCAAGGAAAAGTTTACCATGGCCCTGATTCCACCTGCAATTTTTAACAGGTCACCACATCTTGATATTAAAGAATCTGCCTGTACTTTTCCTATATAACAAGAGCTAACCTAAAGTTCAGGGCAACAGTATTCCTTAGACCCTGCCACATGCATTTGTTCTGTCCACATTTCTCTTTTTGAATAAAACTTTCCAACTTTGGTTTTTTTGATGCCTCATTAATTTTTCACCTCCTGCCAATGGTCAGGGGCATCCAAAAACCACAATGAAAGACATTACATGACTAATTGTTTCTGATTTTATGAATTAAATATAACTTCTTAGTTTTGTTGGTGTTCATAGAAAATTCTTCTATGCTTATTTAAGGGAAGAGATCACTAAAAATATGTTCAACCTTAAGATATGACTACTTACTATTAGCTATAGGAGAGTCCGTTGATGGATTTTAATTAGGAAAACTGGAGGTACTGTGTGTTGTGAAAAACTGTGCTCTAATTTCAAAGTAATTTTAGAGTATTCTTCTGTGATGCACATGCTCCGTGTTTTTACGAATTTGTATTTTTGGTGTATCATCATTTTATTCCCTGATCATATCCAAATTAATTTGGAACTGATAAAAGTTGGAGATGCATATACATTTTTTTAAAAGCTCTAAATTCTGAGTTTTGAATGGAGAAATGAAGAGAAATACATTTACTTGTGTCTGTTAACTAACTGAAATATAAATTACTTTAAAATATCTTTTGATTTCTTCTATGTATAAAGTCAAGAGGGGAACCAAGGAGGGTGTTTTTGGCAAGATGAGCTGTGGTTTCCTTGAGCAGTTTTTGGATTGCTTACTTTCATGAGAAAGGTTGACTATTATCTAAATGTGTAACAGGTATTATTTCTTGTCTTCATTGGATTATCTGTATTGGCCTTTCATTGACAAATTTACATGCTTTATATTTTTTCTCTGATGTCTTTATTTGATGGATGCCCTGTATTTAAGATTCTTTTTTTCCCATCTGCAGAGCACATTTTGACATTAATAATTGTTTTTTTTTTTTGTATCAGTATAATCAAACTACCATATTTTGCAATGTATAATGTGATTTCATGTATAATTTGTACCCATATTTTTAGCCAAAAATTTCAGGGAAAAATTATCTTTTCTTTTAACTTTTAATTTTAATTTTTATTTGTTTATATTTAAGTACTTGATTTTGTATTATAAAAAAATTTTTAACTGATTTTAACATATTTTGGTATAAGAAATTTTACATAACACTTTCAACTCACGGGTATAAAACAATTTAAAAAGATTTCTATAACTTAGTTTGCCGGGTATAATGAGAAAATTTTTGCCCAAATTTTTGAGGGAAAAATAAGAATGTGCATTATACATGCAAAGTTTTAAAATTATTTTATTTATGCTGAGTAAAAAGTGTAATTCTAGAAACCAATAGCAATATCCATATGAAAAATAATACCCTGGAATATGATAATCACTTTTATTGACATTACAACAAGCTTGCAATGAAAGCAATTTCAGACAACAATTCAATGGAATATAATGAACAGAGAAGTATTATTTTATGGAGTAAGTGACTCTGACTTGAAAAGATATGTGATGTTGACTTTATTACCATAGGGTAAATAGTGCAACATTTCTCTCTGTACACTTTAGGTAAAAGCTAGCAATCTAGGTGATATTTTTTCAAAAATGGTTGAAAAATTCTTTGGAAAATGTCAAAATGGTTTATGTACACTTCTAGCTTTAAGCTAATAGTTATTAAATATCCTAAAGAGCATGGAAAGAGCACAGTCAAGAGACACTTTGGACCTCCTCCCAGAGAAAGTATGTCAGATAGTAGAGGAAACAGGAAGAAAAGCTTCTTCAGATTCAAAGACAGAAGAAAGCAATGTTAGGAAAACCTTAAAAGTGACCGGAGGTGGAACAGCAGGTGAGGACCTAAATTCTGGAGCAGCCTCAAGTAGGATCTCTATTTTGACAAAGATGATAAAAGAAGAGGGTAAAATAATTACATGAGAATAAAAAGTTGATGATTTCTTAGAGACAACTAAATGTTGATTTAACTTTATGAAAAGAGAAGGTTTGTGCATGAAGACACAAATAAAATTTGCCCAGAATCTTCCAGCAGCATATGAGGATCAAGTTTTGAAATTTCATTGTTATGTTATCAATCTGCAAAAGCTTTACAACTTTGAGCTGTCTCAAATCACCAATATGGATGAGGTCTCACTCACATTTGATGTACCATACAAGAAAACTGTGAACATCAAAGGAGTAAAGACTGTGGCTCTTAAAACTAGTGGACATGAGATGACAGATTTCACTGCTGTTTCACCCTCTTTTACAAATGGCACACGCTACCTCCTATGAACATCTTTAAAAACAGAATATTTCTGGGAGTTCCCTGATGGTGTAGTGGCTTAAGGCTTCGGCGCTGGCGCTGTCAGCACTGCGGCCTGGATTTGATTCCCAGTCAGGGAGTTACCCATAGACCAAAAAGCAAGAAAAAAATTTTAAAAAAATACACACACACACACACACACACACACACACACACACACACACACATATATATATATATATATATATTTCTGAAAGGTAATATTCTGAGCGGAGTTATTATGCATGTGCATGAAATGAATGAAGTAGGCATGAATACCCGGTTTAACAAAATCTGGTCATGAAGCCTGGAGAATTACTTAAAAAACAGTTTTGCTCATTTTTGATCACTTCAAAGCCCATGTTATACAAAGTGTAAACTCAATCACAATGGAATTAAAATTTTAAATAGGAGGGAGGGCAAGATGAAAACTGGAGAGGAGGTCCCTAAAGCCTCTCCCAGAAAACACAATTGAACAGCCGCCCAGGAGCCAAGAAAGAGCACCCTGAGTGACAAAACGGTAGCTGAGAAATCTACAAATCACAAGTAAACACCTGAAGTTTGGAGAGAAAGGAGGGAGCAGGAGAGAGGGAACAGAGCAGAGACAGACTGTAATAGGACCCAATCACTGCTGACTATCTTGGAGCGGCACAGTGCATGGGAGGGGAGAGACTGAGGAAATGCCCTGGGGGAGCTGGGCTTTGGAGCGGCGTGTTGAGGATGGACTTGGGGAGCCAGCCTCTGGAACTTTTGAGTGGTAGAAAAGCTGAGCAAGGACTCTGAACTGCAGAGATGACAACCCAGCTCTAGGCCCCCTGAGGACCTACACAGGGCTGCAGTTCTTGTTCCCGGCCCGCTGCAAAGGCCACCCAGCTGTCTCAGGTCAGGCCCACAGCTTTGGACTTATAGTGTGTGCACTTCCGCCTGCGCCCCAGGGTTCTCAAAGCAGTGTGAGCCAGATGCTGAATCAGGAATTTGACAGCATTTTCCTTACCCAGCAGAAACAAGCCTTGGCCCAGATTCCCTAGCAAAAGGCAGAAGGCAGAGCCTTCCTCAGAGGGCCTTTTGTTGGCCTCTCCCCAGGATATATGCGCATAGCCTTGAAACACAGCAGGAGATCAGAAACAAGAAATAAATAACACCCCCTCTCCGAAAACTTGACCCCCAGTGACATCTAGTGTCTGACCTAAAGGAAGACACCACAAAAGTAACAATCTAGACACTGAACACAAAGCCCTCATGCCAAAGAGGAAGAACCCAACAGACAGAATGAATTCCTTAAAAACTAAAACTCCTCAGAAAGAATATGAAATTTATAGAGAAGATAGATTCCTAGACCTGGAAATATCTGAGCTAAATGACAGAGAATTTAAAGAAGCCATTCTAAAGGTCCTGAGAGAAATGGAATCGTATTGGCAGTGCACCATGGCTGAGATGAACAACATAAACAAGGAGATGAACAACATAAAAAAGGAACTCCGTGAACAAAAACAACAATTTAAAAAAGAAATTCATAACATAAGAAAAATTGAGATGGAAATGCCAGAAATAAATAATACAATAAAAGAAGTGAGAAATGAAACAGGGCCGAACAGATAGAGAAAAGAATTAGTGATATCGAAGATCAGAACATGGAAACAACTCAGAAAGAGGAAGAGAGGGAATACAGAACCAAAAGGATTGAAAGAACTCTGCAAGAACTATCTGACTCCATGAGACAAAACATCAGGATAATAGGAATAGAAGAAGGGGCAGAGCAGTCTACATAGAGCATACTCCAAGTTCAAGAAGAAAATAGGTCCCCTAGATACCTGGAACCTAACAGATCTTCTCCAAGACACATGGTACTAAAGATGTACAAAACTAAAGACAAAGAGACAATTCTCAAGGCAGCCAGCGAAAACAGAACTATAACCTTTAGAGGAAAATCCATAAGGGTGGCATCAGATTTCTCAGCAGAAACTCTGCAAGCCAGGAGGGAGAGGAATTCAATATTCAGAAATTTAAAAGAGAGAAACTTAGAACCAAGAATAAATTCTCCAGCAAAATTATCTTTCATATATGAAGGTGGAATAAAGACCTTCTCAGGCACACAGAAGCTGAGGGAATTTGCCAGCATAAGGCTAGAACTCCAAGAAGTGCTGAAGGAGGCTCTTCGACCTAAAACAAAACATCAGAAAAAAATGAAACAAAATTGGGGTAACAAGAAGGAAACAAAAATAAAACAAAAACAAAGAAAGAAATAAGAAATAAAACAAAAACAAAGAAAGAAATAAGTAATGGCCACAGGAAATCCTCACATATCGATCATCACTCTAAATGTTAAGGGACTGAACTCACCAATAAAAAGACACAGAGTAGCAGACCGGATTAAAAAACAGAATGCATCCATATGCTGTCTCCAAGAAAACACACCTCAGCCATAAGGACTCACTCAGAGTGAAAGGATGGGAAACAGCACTCCAAGGAAATGGTAACCAGAGAAAAGCAGAAGTTGCCATAATGATATCTAATGAAATAAACTTCAGGTTAAAAAAGATAGTAAAAGACAAAGATGGACATTACATAAGGATAAAAAGCACTATGCAACAACAAGAAGACTTGACACTAATTAATATATATGCTCCCAACCAGGATGCAGCAAAATATACAAGGAAACTACTAACAGATTTGAAAGGAGAAACTGATGTATACACAATCATAGTGGGAGACCTAAACACCCCGCTAATAGCCATGGACAGATCATCCAAACAGAAAATGAATAAGGAAATATCAGCTCTAAATGACACATTACAGCAATTGGACATAATTGACATATACAACACACTTCATCCAGCAAAAAGAGACTATACCTTCTTCTCTAGTGCACATGGAACATTCTCAAGGATAGACCACATGCTGGGACACAAAATGTCCCCCCTTCTCTCCCCTAATGAAGGGAGAGAAGACAAGATGGCGACTGGAGAGGAGGTCCCTAAAGCCTCTCCCAGAAAACACAATTGAACGGCCGTCCAGGAGCCAAGAAAGAGGACCTGAGTGACAAAACGGCTGTTGAGAAATCCACAAATCGAAAGTAAACACCTGAAGGTTGGAGAGAAGGGGGCGAGTCGGGGAGAGGGAAGGGAGCAGAAACAGACCACAACAGGACAGGACCCCTGCTGACTATTCAGAGCTGCACAGTTTGGGGGAGGGGAGAGAGACTGGGGAGCTGGGGACTGAGTTTGGGAGCCAGCCTCTGGAACATTGGAGTGACAGAAGGGCTAAGCGAGGACTCTCAACTGCAAAGATGACACCCCAGATCTGAGCCCCCTGGAGACCTACACAGGGCTGCAGTTCCTGTTGCCAGCCCACTGCAAAGGCAACCCTGCTGTCTCAGGCCAGACCCACAGCTTTGGATTTATGGAGCGTGCACTTCCTCGTGCACCCCAGGGTTCTGAAAACAGTGTGAGCCTGTAGACAGCCAGGTGCTGAATCAGGGCTGGGAAGAAAGACTGATTTGATAGCATTCACCCCAGCCAGCAGAAACAAGCCTTGAAACAACTTCCCCAGCAAAGGGCAAAAGGCAGAGCCGCCTTTGGAAAGCCTTTTGTTGGCCTCTCCCCAGGATATATGCGCATAGCCTCCAAACGCAGTAGGAGATCAGAAACAAGAAACAGACAACCCCCTCTCCCCAAAACTTGACCCGCAGTGCCACCTAGTGTCTGCCGTACAGCAAGACACCACAAAAGCAATAATCTGGGCACTGAACATAAAGCCCTCATGTCAAAGAGGAAGAACACAGCGGACAGGATGAATACCTTAAAAACTAAAACTCCTCAGAAAGAACATGAAATTTATCCAGAAGACAGCTTGTTACAATTGGAAGGGTCTCATTTAAGTGACGGAGAATTTAAAGCAGCCATTTTAAAGGCTGTGAGACAAATGAAAACCTATTGGCAGAACACCATAGCTGAGATAAATAATATAAAAAAGGATATAAACGACATAAAAAAGGAACTCTGTGAACAAAAAGAACAATTTAACAAACTAATGACAATGAAAATATAATGTATCAGAATTATTGGGACACAGCGAAAGCGGTAATAAGAGGGAAATTTATATCATTACACGCCTATCTTAAGAAACAAGAAAAATCACAAGAAAACATCTTAGCATCCCATCTTAAAGAAATAGAAAAAGAAGAGCACACAAAACCTAAAGTCAGCAGAAGGAAAGAAATAATAAAAATGAAAGCAGATCTAAACCAATTAGAGAACAGAAGGACAATAGAAAAAATTAATATAACGAAGAGCTGGTTCTTTGAGAATGTCAAGAAAATTGACAAATCCCTGGCGAGACTAAACAAAGGACGAAAGGAAAGGGCACAAATATCCAAAATTAGAAATGAAAGGGGAGAAATTACCACTGATACCACAGAAGTACAAAGGATTATATGAAAATATTGTAAAGAACTTTATGCCACGAAATTTAACAACTTAGAAAAATGGACAAGTTTCCAGAAACTTCTAGCCTACCAAGACTGAACCAAGAAGAACTGGATAATCTAAATAGACCTATCAATAGAAAAGAGATTGAAATGACTATCCATAATCTCCCTAAAGGCAAAATCACTGGACCAGATGGTTTCATGAACAAGTTCTACCAAGCATTTGAAGAATTAACGCTCATCCTCCTCAGATTCTTTCAAAAAATTAAAGAGTAAGCAATACTTCCTAACTCATTCTACGCGACCAACATCACCCTAATACCAAAGCCTGGCAAAGACAACACAAGAAAAGAAAACGATAGACCAATATCTCTGATGAACACAGATGCAAAAATCCTAAAAAAATACCAGCAAATAAAATACAACAATGCATCAAAAAGCTCATACATGATGATCAAGTCGGATTCATCCCGGGAGCAAAAGGATGGTTCAACATATGAAAATCAATCAATGTGATACACCACATAAACAAAAGCAAAGATAAAGACCATATAGTCATTTCGATTGATGCAGAAAAAGCCTTCAACAAGATACAGAATCCATTTATGATCAAAACACTAAATAAAATATGTATAGAAGGAAAGTATCTCAACATAATAAAGGCCATATATGAGAGACCCTCAGCTAACATCATACTGAATGGGGAAAAGCTGAAACCTATTCCCCTAAAATCAGGAACAAGACAGGGATGCCCCCTGTCACCACTGCGAATTAATATAGTACTGGAAGTTCTAGCCACAGCAATCAGGCAAGAGAAAGAAATAAAATGTTTCCAAATTGGGAATGAAGAGGTCAAATTGTCACTATTTGCAGATGACATGATCCTTTATATAAAAAATTCCAAAGATTCCACCAAGAAACTATTAGAAACAGTAAATGAATATAGTAAAGTTACAAAATACAAAATCAATTTTCAAAAATCAACAGTATTCCTATATAAAAGCAATGAATCCTCAGAAAAAGAAATGAGGGAGTCAATTCCCTTTGCTATCACAACAAAAAGAATGAAACACCTGGGAATTAACTTAACAAAGAACACGACAGACTTATGCATGGAAAACTATGAGACACTTTTGAAAGAAATTGAAACAGACATTAAGAGGTGGAAAAATATCCCCTGTTCATGAATACGAAGACTTAACATTGTTAGAATGGCCATTCTGCCCAAAGCAATATACAGATTTAACGCAATACCCATTAAAATTCCACAATCATACTTCCATGAAATAGATTTTAAAAATACCAGATTTATATGGAACCATAAAAGACCTGGAATTGCCACAGCAATACTACATAAAAAGAATAAGGCTGGTGGCATTACATTCCCTGCCTTCAATTTATATTACAAAGTATCAATAGTCAAAACAGCTTGGTACTGGCGGAAAAACAGAAATATAGACCAATGGAACAGAACTGACAACCCAGAAATAAACTCACAAATATATGGACAAATAATTTTCGATAAAGGAGCAAAAAACATACAATGGGGAAAAGATAGCCTCTTTTAGTAGGTGGTGCTGGGAAAACTGGAAAACCACATGCAAAAGAATAAACCTGAGCTGTGAAATGTCTCCATATACAAAAATTAACTCAGAATGAATTAAAGACCTTCATATCACACCTGCAATGATAAACAATAAACTGTATAGAAGAAAACATCGGTACTAAACTTATAGT
This sequence comes from Lyroderma lyra, assembly GCA_004026885.1. NCBI lineage: Eukaryota > Metazoa > Chordata > Mammalia > Chiroptera > Megadermatidae > Lyroderma > Lyroderma lyra. Next base: position 5,849 of record PVJL010014329.1, on the reverse strand, counting down.
CCTAGGGTTCACGGAAGACTTCATGAAACTTACCTCAAAGGCAAGGGAAGGAAAAGCACAAATAAATGAATGGGACTATATCAAACTAAAAAGCTTCTGCACAGCAAAAGAAACCATCAACAAGGCAAAGAGACAGCCAGCTGAATGGGAGAAAATGTTTGCAAATAACGCTTCAGATAAGGGTCTAATATCTAAAATATATAGAGAACTAATAAGACTTAACAACAAAAAAACAAACAACCCAATTGATAAGTGGGCAGAAGAACTAAACAGACATTTCTCCCATGAAGAAATACAAATGGCCAGCAGACATATGAAAAAATGCACATGCTCATTAGCTATCAGGGAAATGCAAATCAAAACCACAATGAGATACCACCTCAGAACTGTTTGAGTGACTATTATGAACAAGACAAGTAATAACAAGTGTTGAAGAAGATGTGGATAAAAAGAAACTTTGATACCTTGCTGGTGGGAATGCAAATTGGTACAACCACTGTGGAAGACAGTGTGGAGATTCCTCAGGAAATTGGGAATAGAGTTACCATATGACCCAGCAATTCCCCTTCTGGGGATGTACCCAAAAAACTTGAAAACCTTTGTCTGCAAAGATTTATGTACCCCAATGTTCATCACAGCGCTGTTCACAGTGGCCAAAACATGGAAACAACCACAGTGCCCTGCAACAGATGACAGGATAAAGAAGCTGTGGTACATATACACAATGGAATATTACTCAGCTATAAGAAAAGATGAAATATTGCCATTTGCAACAAAATGGATGGACCTGGAGATCACCATGCTTAGTGAAATAAGCCAGACAGAAAAAACAAAGAAGTGCATGACATCACTTATATGCGGAATATAAAAACTGTAAGCAACAAAGTAAAATGAAATGAACAAACAAAGAAATAACCCATGGACATAATCAATAGTTTAATGTTATTTGGGGATGAGAGGGACACGATGGGGAAATAGGGGAGGGGTGGGAAAGGAGGGAGGGGAAACTAGATATAGGGTGATGAAAAGAGTAGTCACAATAGGTGGGAAAATTATTATACAACAAGTTAACAATGCACTGTGGAATTGTATGCCTGAAACCTATGTAATTCTTGTTAACGATGTCACCCCAAAAAGTCTATCAATAAAAATGAATTTAAAAATATAAAATAAAAACATCAAATTTTAAATAGCTGTGAAATTTGGTGGGATATCCTGCCAACTGCCACCACTTGATTTGTCAATAAGCAAGCCCCTTAGGGCCCTAATGAAAAGAGTGGATATTATGGATGTAGTCAGCAGGTAATGATTTAACACCTACAGCCAGAATGAAAAAAAGCTTCCTTTACCCAGGTTTGTGATTGGATCCTAAGTTCATGAAATGGAGTCAAGAAGGAAGTGGTGGTGAAATCATTAAAACATGTGGCATCAGCAATGCAATGGATTGAACTGAGTACAATGAAGTTTATCGGGATGAGGAGAGTAACTCTTCAGATGTAATGAGTAATGTAGAAATTGAATAAGATGATACTGCTGATATTGACAATGATGAAGAGTTCTTATCTTTCTATAATGCATAAAGGTCATAAGTTTGTTAGTGGTACATTAATTTTTTGTACCTTGTACCTGTTCTTGTGTTTTGTGATGATTTGTTACAATTTCTTGTACCATAATATTAAGGAATAAATGCTAAAATTTATTTATAATACATAAAACAAGTACCTAAATATAAACAAATAAAATTTGAATTAAAAATTAAAATGAAAGAAAATTTTTCCTGAAAGTTTGGGCCAAGAGCATGCATGTGCATTATACATGGAAAAATATGCTATATACTTATTAATTGTTGTCTGCTTGACTTACCAATTACTAACAGATGTATGTTTAAACATCTTACTATCATGGCGGATATGCAAATTTCTTCTATCACTTCTGTCAGTTTTTTTCCATATACATTTTGAGTCATTTTTATTAGAAGTATACAAATTTAAGATTGTCAGTCTTTTCTGTTAAAATTAAAAACTCATTACATTAAGAGTAATCTTTGTCCATATTAACACTTTTAATGTTATTTTCTGTATATTTTCATTGAAACATTTATTTTAGTATTTTACTTTCAATACTTCTAGGTGTATGACCAAGATATAATTGTCTTTAATTCAATATGACATATCTGTATTTAAATGGATATTTTTGTAACATTTATTGTGCAATATTACTCACATTTTTATTTTATTTCATATTTTTTGCTTTCACTTCTTTTTTAAATCTCATTTTCTATCTTCTTTTGAATTGACTAAATGATTTTTATTGTTAAATTTATTGCAGTGACATTGATTAGTAAATCTTACAGAGGTTCCAGGTGTATAATTCTACAATACATCATCTATGATTTGCATTATGTGCTCACTACTTAGAGTCAGTACTCCTTCCATCACTATTTATTTGATGTCCTCACCAGTTCCTCCTTACCCTCAGATAACCACTGAACTATTAACTGTGTTCATGAGTTTCTGATTTTTTGTTGATTTTAGTTTTATATTCCACGTATGAGTAAAGTCATATGATTCTTGTTATTTTTTCTCTCTGGTTTACTTCTCTTAACATGATGATCTCAAAGTCCATTCATGTTGTCGCAAATTGTTGTATGTCAATTTTCCTATGACTGAGTAATATTTTATTGTGTATATGTACCACAACAGTCATCTATCAAAAGACACTTTGGCTGTTTCTATGATTTGGCCATCATAAACAGTGTTGCAGTTAACATTAGGATACATATATCTTTGTGGACTAAGGTTTTCAAAATTGGGAATTAGATACCCAGAAGAGAAATTTCTGGGCCATATAGTGACTCTATTCTTACTTTTTGAGAAAGCTCTATGCTGTCATCTAGAGCAGTTATACCAATTTGCATTATCTCCATCAGTGTATGAGAGTTATTCTCCACAGCCTCTCCAAAACTTGTTATTTCTTGTCTTTTTGATAATATCCATTCTAACAGGTGTGATGCGGTGTCTCATTGTGGTTTTGATTTGCATTTCCCTAGAAGGTAATGAAGGTGTGCATTTTTGTATATATTTGTTTGCTGTTTGTATGTCTTCATGGGAGAAGTGTCTGTTCATGTCCTCTGCCATTTTTTAATTAAATTTCTTGGTTATTTGTTGTTGAGTTGCATGAGTTCTTTATATATTATAGATATTAGCCCTTTACCAAAGGCATTGTTGCAAATGTTTTTCCCATTCAATTGGTTGCCTTTTTTCCTTGCTAGTGGTTTCTATTGCTGTGTAGAAGCTATATTATTATATCTATGTATACTTATTTTTATCTTGAAAATTTGTGATTCCATATTCTAAGGTGCAAAGTTTTACTTGTACTTTGGCCTCTGTACACCTAATTTCTCTCTTCAGAATGAGCAGAATTAAGGCATCTCCAGAATCTGAAGCCCAGCATGATCCTGTCTCTGCATGAACACATTTGGACAAGGACTAGAAGTAGAAACTGAGGCACTTAATTCTATACTCTCCTGTCAACTGTTACCCCTTCTCTCATTCTCCATTCTTTCACCCCTTGCACACTTCTCTTTCTGAAACAAGCACAAGCCAGGACTTTTTGGGACAAACAAAGCAATACATAGGGATTTTATAATCCCTGAGAACCTCTAGTGCCTTAAAGTTTTTGCAGGGCTTTCACACACATTATTTAATTTAAACATCATAACAACTCTGTGAGGAAACTTTGAAAGCACTGATAGCCTTATCTGTCAGATGAAGTATCATGCTCAGCGAGAAGAAGAATGTTATTTGAATATGTGGAAAAACTGAAATTGTGCCTTGACCTTCATGCTTCTGTTCTCATTTTCTTTTATACCAAAATGCTCATAAATAGTTGTAATTCATGGACCACGATTTCAGTAGTGGTACAATATAGTAAGAACAACAGGAGAAACAGTTGCATTACAAGACACATTAGAACACAAGTAGCAGAAAAGTAGAATTATTGATATACAAGCAATAATAGCTGCAGAAGTAGTAACAGTAATGGCAATGCTTACAATTTAGCAGTAGTATGAGGGATAACAACATCAAATTGCTATAAGTGACATAAAAAGTAGTGTTTGTGATATATGTATTTACCTAAATGTCCTCCAAAAAGACACAGAAATCATCTGAAAATTGCGCTGCTGATCACACCTTCAATATGGAAGCTAAACATTATGTTTTCTTTTTCTAAATCATTTTTATTGTTAGACTTATTGGGGTGACATCTGTTAGCAAGGATTACATAGGTTTCAGGCATACAATTCTACAGTGCATTGTCAACTTGTTGTATAATAAGTTCACCACCCAGTGTAAGTTCTCTTTCCATCACCTTATATTTAGCTTCCCCTCCCTCCTCTCCCACACCCTCCCCTTTATCCCCTCCCTAACCCACTTATTCCCAAATAAACTTTGAACTATTGATTGTGTCCATGGATTGTTTTATTGTTTGTTCATTTTTCTCTCTTTGTTGCTTTCAGTTTTATATTCCATATATGAGTGAAGTGATACAGTTCCTGGTTTTTTCTGTCTGGCTTATTTCTCAAGCATGAAGATCTCCAGGTCCATCCATTTTGTGGCAAACGGCAATATTTCATCTTTTCTTATAGCTGAGTAATATTCCATTGTGTAAATGTACCACAGCTTCTTTATCCAGTCATCTGTCGCAGGGAACTTTGGTTGTTTCCATGTTTTGCCCACTGTGAACAGCGCTGCAATGAACATTGGGGTACATATGTCTTTGCAGACAAAAGTTTTCAAGTCTTTTGGGTAGATCGCAGGATCAAATGGTAACTCCATTCCCAATTTTCTGAGGAACATCCACACTGCCTTCCACAGTGGTTGTACCAGTTTGCACTCCAACCAGCAGTGTACCAGAGTCCCTTTTGCTCCACATCTTCTCCAGCACTTGTTATTCCTTGTCTTTTTGATAACAGCCATTCTAAAAGGTGTGAGGTGATATCTCATTGTGATTTTGATTTGCGTTTTCCGGATAGCTAATTAGGATTATTATTTTTTCATAATCCTGCTGGCCATTTGTATTTCTTCGTGGAAGAAGTGTCTGTTTAGTTCTTCTGCCCACTTTTTAATTGTGTTGTTTGTTTTTTTGTTGATAATTCTTATTAGTTCTTTATATATTTTAGATATTAGACCTTTATCTGATGAGTTATTTGCAAATATTTTCTCCCATTCAGTTGGCTGTCTCTTTGCCTTGTTGATGTCTTTTTTCCTGTGCAGAAGCTTTTTGTAACCTCATTCATTTATTTGTGCTTTTACTTCCCTTGCTTTTGAGGTCAGGTTCATGAAGTCTTCCTTGATTCCTAGGTCTATAAGTTTAGTACCAATGTTTTCTTCTATACAGTTTATTGTTGCAAGTCTTATATGAAGGTCTTTAATCCATTTCGAGTTAATTTTTGTATATGGAAAGAGTTCACAGTTCAAGTTCAGTCTTTTGCATATGTTTTCACAACACCACCTACTAAAGAGGTTGTCTTTTCCCCACTGTATGTTTTCTGCTCCTTTATCAAAAATTATTTGTCCATGAATTTGTGGATTAATTTCTGGGTTTTCAGTTCCATTCCATTGGTCTATATTTCTCTTCTTCTGCCAGGACCAAGATGTTTTGACTATTGATGCTCTGTAATATAAATTGAAGTCAGGGAATGTAATTCCACCAGCCTTATTCTCTTTTATATAGTATTGCTGTGGCAATTCGAGGTCTTTTATGGTTCCATATAAATTTACTAATTCTTTTATCTATTTCACGAAAGTATGATTGTGGGATTTTGATGGGTATTGCATTAAATCTGT
>PVJL010014328.1:13050-28590 GCA_004026885.1 Lyroderma lyra | reverse complement strand
AACATAATAAAGGCCATATATGAGAGACCCTCGGCTAACATCATACTGAATGGGGAAAAGCTGAAACCTATTCCCCTCAAATCAGGAACAAGACAGGGATGCCCCCTGTCACCACTGCTATTTAATATAGTACTGGAAGTTCTAGCCACAGCAATCAGGCAAGAGAAAGGAATCAAAGGTATCCAAATTGGGAAAGAAGCGGTCAAATTGTCACTATTTGCGGATGACATGATACTTTATATAAAAAATTCCAGAGATTCCACCAGGAAACTATAAGAAACAATAACGAATATAGTAAAGTTGCAGGATACAAAATCAATGTACAAAAATCAACAGCATTCCTTTATACAAACAATGAATCCACAACAAAGGAAATGAGGGAGTCAATTCCTTTTGCTATCACAACAAAAAGAATGAAATACCTGGGAATTAACTTAACAAAGAACGTGACAGACTTATACACAGAGAACTATAAGGCATTTTTGAAAGAAATTGAAACAGACTTTAAGAGGTGGAAAAATATCCCCTGTTCATGGATAGGAAGACTTAACATTGTTAAAATGGCCATTTTGCCCAAAGCAATCTACAGATTTAATGCAATACCCATCAAAATCCCACAATCATACTTTCGTGAAATAGATAAAAGAATTATTAGATTTATATGGAACCATAAAGGACCTCGAATTGCCAAAGCAATACTACATAAAAAGAATCTGGCTGGGGGCATTACACTTCCTGACTCTATTTATATTACAAAGCATCAAGTCAAAACAGCTTGGTACTGGCAGAAGAACAGAAATATAGACCAATGGAATAGAACTGAAAACCCAGAAATAAACCCACAAATATATGGACAAATAACTTTCGATAAAGGAGCAAAAAACATACAATGGGGAAAAGACAGCCTCTTTAATAGGTGGTGCTGGGAAAACTGGAAAAACATATGCAAAAGAATGAACCTGAGCTGTGAACTCTCCATATACAAATATTAACTCAAAATGGATTAAAAACCTTCATATAAGACCTGCAACAATAAGCTGTATACAAGAAGACATTGGTACTAAACTTATAGACCTAGGACTCAAGGAATACTTCATGAACCTGTCCTCATAGGCAAGGGAAGTAAAAGCAAAAATAAATGAATGGGACTATATCAAACTAAAAAGGTTCTGCACAGCAAAAGAAACCATCAACAAGGCAGAGACAGCCAACTGAATGGGAGAAAATATTTGCCAATAACGCATCAGATAAGGGTCTAATATCTAAAATACATAAAGAACTAATAAGACTTAACAACAAAAAAACAAACAACTCAATTGAAAAGTGGGCCGAAGAACTAAGCAGACACTTCTCCCATGAAGAAATACAAATGGCCAGCAGACATATGAAAAAATGCTCCTCCTCATTAGCTATCAGGGAAATGCAAATCAAACCCACAATGAGATACCACCTCACACCTGTCAGAATGGCTGTTATCAACAAGACAAGGAATAACAAGTGCTGGAGAGGATGTGGAGAAAAAAGAACTCTGGTACACTGCTGGGGGAGTGCAAACTGGTACAACCACTGTGGAAGGCAGTGTGGAGGTTCCTCAGAAAATTGGGAATGGAGCTACCATTTGACCCAGCAATCCCCCTTCTGGGGATCTACCCAAAGAACTTGAAATCCTTTGTCCACAAAGACTTATGTACCCCAATGTTCATTGCAGCGCTGTTCACAGTGGCCAAAACATGGAAACAGCCAAAGTGCCCTGCGACAGATGACTGTTTAAATAAGCTGTGGTACATATACACAATGGAATATTACTCAGTTGTAAGACAAGATGAAATATTGCCAATTGTGACAAAATGGATGGACCTGGAGATCATCATGCTTAGTGAAATAAGCCAGATAGAAAAAACAAAGAACTGCATGATTTCACTCATATGCGGAATATAAAACTGAAAGCAAAAAAAAAAAGATATGAACAAATAACCATGGACACAATCAATAGTTTAATGTTTTTTTGGGGACGAGTGGGTTAGGGAGGGGAGAAAGGGGAGGGGGTGGGAGAGGAGGGGGGGAAGCTAAATATAAGGTGATGGAAAGAGAAGTCACATTAGGTGGTGAACTTATTATACAAGAAGTTGACAATGCACTGTAGAATTGTATACCTGAAACCTATGTAATCCTTGCCAACAGATGTCACCCCAATAAAAAAAATTATTTCATCTACAAAAGGTGACAATTTAGCTTCATTCTCAGTTTGGATGCCATTTCTTTCTTTCTCTTGCCTGATTGCTCTGGCCAGACCTTCTAATACTATGTTGAATAATAGTGAGGACAGAGGGCATCCTTGTCTTGATTCTGATTTTAGAGAAAAAGCTTTCAGTTTTTCACCATTCATTATATTATCTGAGAGTTTGTTGTAGATGGTCTTCATTATGTTGAGGTACTTTCTTTTTATACCCATTTTAAAGTGTACCTATCATGAATAAATGCATCTTATAAAATGTTTTTTCTGCATCTATTGATACAATCATATAATTTTTATTTTTTCTTTTGTTTATGTGGTATATAACTGATAGAGTTACATATGTGAAACTATGCTTGTGCCCCTGAGATGACTCTCACTTGTTCATGATGAATAATCTTTTTAATGTATGTTTTATTTGATTTGATAGTATTTTCTTTAAGATTTTTGCATCTGTATTCATCAGAGATACTGATCTGTAATTTTATTTTCTATGTGCTATCCTTATCCAGTTTTAGTATAAAGGTAATGCTGGTCTTATAGAATTAGTTACGAAGTATTGATTCCTCTTCAATTTTTTTTTTTTTTTGGAAGAGTTTGAGGACAGGTATTAAATCTCTTTTGAACATTTGGTAGAATTCACTATTGAAGTCATTTGGTCCTGGACTTTTGCTTTTTGAAAGATTTTGGATGATTGTTTTAATTTCTATACTGTTGACCTTCTATTAAGATTTTCCACTTTTTTGTGGTTCATTCTAAGAAGGCTATATATTTCTAAAAATTTTGTCTATTTCTTCTAGGTTATTGAATTTGGTGGCATATAGTCCTTCACAGTATTCTCATATGATCCTTTGCATTTTTGTGGTATCAGTCATAATTTTTTCTTTTTCATTTCTAATTTTGATTATTTGTTTCTTTTCTTTTTTTACCTTGTGACTCTAGTCAAGGGTTTGTCAATTTTATTAATCTTTTTCAAAGAACCAGCTCTTTGTTGCATTAATTTTTTTTCTATTGTCTCTTTGTTTCTATTTCTTTTAGTCCTGCTCTAAGTTTTATTATTTTCTTTCTACTGCTGACTTTGGTTTTCATTTGTTCTCTTTCTTTTCAGTTCCTTAAGATGTAATGTTAGGTTGTTTATGGGATTTTTTTGTTTGTTCGTTTCTTAATATACTCGTACACTTGTAATGATACGTTTACTTCTTAATGCAGTTTTGCTGCATCCCACTACTTTTGATACAACATATTTTTATTATCATTTGATTCTATGTATCTTTTGATCTCTCCTTTTATTTTTTCTTAGATCCAGTCAGTTTTCAATAGCATATTGTTTAATCTACACATATTTGTGTTTTTTTCCTGCTTTCTTTTTACAGTTGATCTCCAACTTAAAGCTTTGTGGTTATAGAATATGATTTATATGATTTCTTTTTTTTTCTTTTTTTTTTTTGCTGAGGCTAGTTTTGTGTCCCAGTATATGGTCTGTCCTTGAGGATGTTTTATGTGCACTAGAAAAGAATCTATAGTCTTGTATTCTAGGGTAAAGTGCCTTATAAATGTCAATTATTTCTATTTGGTCCAATGTGTCATTTAAAGTTGACATTTCCTTATTGACTTTCTGTTTGGATGATCTATCCATAACTCTCAATGGGGTGTTTAGGTCCCATACTATAATTACATTTTTGTTAGTTTCTCCCTTTAGTTCTATTAGTAGTTGCTTTATATATTTTGGTGCTCCCTGATTGGGTACATGTATATTGATATGTTATGTCTTCTTGTTCTATTGTCCTCTTTATCATTATAAAATGTCCATATTTGTCTCCTGTTACTTTTTTTATCCTAAAGTATGTTTCAGCAGATATAAGTATGGCTACACCCACTTTGCTCTGGATGCTATTTGCTTAGAGTATTGTTTTCCATTCTTTCACTTTGAGTCTATATTTGTCTTTATAGCTGAGATGCATCTCTTGAAAGCAGCATTTGTTTGGGCTTTGTTTTTTATCCCATCTGCTACTCTGTGTCTTTTTATTGGTGAGTTTAGACCATTTACATTTAGGGTGATGATTGATATATGAGGATTTCCTATGGCCATTTTATCTTTTATTTTCTGTTAGCTTCGGGTCTATATTGTTTCTTTGCTTTTTTCTTTCTGTCTGTTATTTCAGTTCAATGGTATTCTATTTTTTCCCCTTTTAAAAAATATACTGTATCTCAGTTCTGAATTTTTTTGAGTGGTCACCATTAAGTTTATGTACTAGAAAGTTTTATATATACGGTAGCTCTTTTTAAGTATGTTTTTTAATCTTTATTTTTTTTCACAAATTCAGATCTTTATGACCTTTCTTTTCATATTTCTGTTGTCACGAATTATCTCTATTTATGCTGTGACTGGATTTCTGAGTTGTGGTAGGAAATTGTCTTTCTCTCTTTAATATTTTTATCTTCTTTACTCTTTACATTATATTTGAGTGTGTATAGTGCTTTATTCTATGTAAAGGTTGCCATTTTCTGCTTCTGTCTGTCTGTTATAATCTTGCTAATGGTTTTGTATCTCTTTCACTTTTTATTTTAGGTTAAATAGCCTCCTACAGTATTACCTGTAATGCAGAACTTGTGTGGAAAAATTCCCTCATCTTTCATATATCTGAAAGGTCTTTGTTCCTCCTTTATATTTAAAGAATCACTTTGCTAAGTATATTACACTTGGCTGGTAATTTCTTTCTTTCAGTAGTTTAACTATATGATTTCACTCTCTTTTGGCTTATAGAGTTTCTGCTGAGAAGTTTGATGATAATATAATGGGCTTTCCTTTAGAAGTTACAGTCTTCTTCTACCTGGCTGCTTTGAAAATGCTCTCTTTGTCATTAATTTTTGATAACTTCGATATAATGTGCCTTGGAGAAAGTCTATTGGGATTGAGGTAATTAGTATTTTGTTTGCTTTTTGGACTCAAGGATTCAGTTCTTTCCATAGGTTTGGGAAGTTCTCATTGACTAATTTTTTGTATAGGCTCTCTGTGCTTTTCTTCCTCTCTTATCCTTCTGGAATACCCATTATTCTTATTGCTTTTTCTGGGGAGGTCAGATAATTATTGTAGAGTAATTTTGTTTCTTTTAACTTGCTAGTTTCTCTATTTCTTCAACCATGTCATTTTTCAAATTTCTGTCTTTGATATTACTAATTCTTTTCTCCATTTAGTCAGCTCTGTTTTCTACACTGGCTATTTTATTCTTCATCTCATTTACTGAGTTTGTTAGCTTCAGAATTTCTATTTGGTTCTTTTTTAAATTTCAGTATCTTTGGAAAAGTAACCGTTTTGTTCATTGATTTTGTTTTTAAGTGCATTAAACTGCCTCAGGTTTTTTTTTGTTTTTGTTTTTGTTTTGTTGTTGTTGTTTTTTTTTTTTTTTTTTTTGCATCTCACTGAGTTTTATTAGAACTGAAATCTTAAAATTTTTGTAATTTCAGCCACATATTTCAATGTCTTTATGTGAATTTTCTGGAGATTTAAATTTTTTCTTGCTGAGCAGTCTTATTAGCTTGGTGATTTATATTAATTATTAGATTATATTTCTTTTGGGGCATCTATCTAAAGGGGTGGCTTCTGCAGAAGGTTAAGTATTATATAATGAAGTCTTTCTTTTCCTTTTCAGTAGGTGGCACTGGAGGGTTTCATTTTCTCTTGTATTTTTCCTGCTTCTGGCATGGTGGGAAATTTTCTAGCAGGTAGGGTTTACCTCTGTGAATGGGTTGCCTTGATTCAGGGCATCTCCTCCTCAACATGAGAGGATGTGGTGGGTGATGAGGTTCTTGGCTTCTGAAACCCCAATGAGTTGTGTGTCTCAGCTGCCCTTAGTGCCCACTCTGGGATCAGCTATCAAAGGTGGAGGCAAAGTGGGTTGGTAGATGTGGCATGTGTGTTTGTGGCTCTGGGCAATGTCAGACTGCCCACCCTCACAGCTCCTTCCTGGTCAACAGAGTTAGCTGTGCTGTACATCTGCTACTCAGGAACTGTCTCCCCAGTTCTCAGGGCTGTAGATATTCTCTATTTAACCCAATACTCACTGCTACAGTTTCTTCTGGGAACCCCGGAAACACTGGGAGGGTGTCGGGGAGGCAAGCTCTGGAATAGTGGGGAGAGTTGACCAGGCTCTGTTTCTTTAATATCTGCTTGGCAATGAGGAAAGTGAGGACTTTTCAATACACTTCTCAATTTGATCTTTGCCCCGAGGTCTCTGTTCTGATTGCTGGGTTCAGCCATATTATGTGCTGATTCTTCAGACTGGTTTGCTTTCCACAGGAGGTGTCCCCACAGTTTCACCTTTTCCCTCTCAGGACTGCAGTGAGCTCCAGACTGTGTCCTGTGGCCCCCATTTCTGTCACCTCTTTAGTTTGCCCTAATTTGCCCACCTTCAGGTGTTTTGATGCAATGAGTGGATCTCTCAGCTGTGTTTGTGTGTTGTGTTGAAAATCCTTTTTTGAATTATAGCTGTTGACTTTGCTATAACTTCCAGGGAAGGTTTTGAGGAGCACATGTTATGCTGCCATTTCCCCCAGAATCCTTGATTTTTACTATATAATATTTGCATGATGAGTGCTTAAAGTAAATTACCCAAGGACATAGAGGTAGTGAATGGCAGACAAGTGTTTCAGTACTGACATCAGCTTCATTTATTTCCAGCTTTATTAAGATATGCATAATGAATACAAATTGGATTTACAAGCAGAAAGTGTCCAGCCATGTAATATGAAAAACAGAGGTATTTATGCCTGGGTTTGGTTGTTTTTGTTTGTTTGTTTGTTTTGGATAGCCCAAGTACTTAAGGTGTACAACTTTATTTCTGAAAAAAAAAATAAAGTTGGGAAAAAAAATCCAGCCATAAATGTTTCTATTTTTTATGTTATATGGCTGGATATTTTTGGGACAACCTTTGTATGTATACATTCTGAAATGATCACTACAATCAAGATAATTAGCATCTCCTTTACCTCACAGTTATCACTGAGTGTGTGTGTTTGGGGGGAGGAGAACACTTCAGGTCTATTCTGTTAGAAAATATTAAATATATAATGGAGTTTTGTTAAGATCACATGCTGTATATTAGATATAAAGAAATCCTTTTTTTTTTAATTCATTTTTATTGTTAGACTTATTGGGGTGACATCAAATGGAGCATGAATCATTAAGCTTTTATGTTAAATCCTTATTCATTCTTGTTTCCCATCTTCTCATATTAATGCAGAATGTATACCTATTATTATTTTTTTGCAGTATAATTTATGTTTATTAAATATAAAATTAAGTTATTTTTTTAATTGTTAGACTCATTGGGGTGACATTGTTTAGCAAGAATTACATAGGTTCCAGGTTTACAATTCTACAGTGCATTGTCAACTCGTTGTATAATAGCTTCATTTCCCAGTGTGAGGTCTCTCCATCACCATATATTTAGCTCCCCCTTCTTCCCTGCCCGCCCCCTCACTCATCTCCCATTCCCTTCCCACTTGTCCCCAAACAAATATGAAAATATTGATGGTGTTCATGGGTTTTTTGTTTGTTTGTGTGTTTATTTGTTTGTTTGTTTTTTCTTTGTTGTTTTCAGTTTTACATATTGCATATAAATGAACTTTTTTGTTTTTTCTGTCTGGCTTATTTCACTAAGCATGATGATCTCAAGGGCCATCCACTTTGTTGCAAATAGCAATATTTCATCTTTTCTTACAGCTGAGTAATATTCCGTTGTGTATATGTACCACAGCTTCTTTATCCAGTCATCTGTCGCAGGGCACTTTGGTTGATTTCCTGTCTTGGCCACTGTGAACACCACTGCAATTAACATTGGGGTACATAAGTCTTTGAGGACAAAGATTTTCAAGTTTTTGGGTAGATCCCCAGAAGGGAGATTGCTGGGTCAAATGGTAATTACATTCCCAATTTTCTGAGGAACCTCCACACCATCTTCCACAGTGGTTGTACCAATTTCCATTCCCACCAGAAATGTGTGAGAGTTCCTTTTACTCCACATCCTTTCCAGTATGTGCTATTTCTTGTCTTGTTCATAATAACCATTCTAACAGGTGTGAGGTGGTATCTCATTGTGGTTTTGACTTGCATTTCCCTGATAGCTAATGAGGATGAGCATTCTCTCATATGTCTGCTGGCCATTTGTATTTCTTTCTTTTTTTAAAAAATTCATTTTTATTGTTCGACTTATTGGGGTGATATCTGTTAGCAAGGATTACATAGGTTTCAGGCATACAATTCTACAGTGCATTGTCAATTTGTTGTATAATAAGTTCACCAACTAATGTGACTTCTCTTTCCATCACCTTATATTTAGCTTCCCCACCCTCCTCTCCCACCCCCTCCCCTTTCTCCCCTCCCTGACACAATCGTCCCCAAATAAACATTAAACTATTGATTGTGTCCATGGGTTATTTGTTTCTTCATTTCTTTTTTCCTTGCTTTCAGTTTTATATTCCACATATAAGTGAAGTCATACAGTTGTTTGTTTTTTCTGTCTGCCTTATTACACTAAGCATGATGATCTCCAGGTCCATCCATTTTGTTGCAAATGGCAATATTTCATCTTTTCTTATACCTGAGTACTATTCCACTGTGTATATGTACCACAGCTTCTTTATCCAGTCATCTTTCACAGGACACTTTGGTGGTTTCCATGTTTTGCCCACCGTGAACAGCGCTGCGATGAACATTGGGGTACATAAGTCTTTGCGGACAAAGGTTTTCAGGTATTTTGGGTAGATCCCCAGAAGGGGGATTGCTGGGTCAAATGGTAGCTCCATTCCCAATTTTCTGAGGAACCTCCACACTGCCTTCCATAGTGGTTGTACCAGTTTGCACTCCCCCAGCAGTGTACCAGAGTTACTTTTTCTCCACATCCTCTCCAGCACTTGTTACTTCTTATCTTGTTGATAACAGCCATTCTCACAGGTATGAGGTGGTATCTGATTGTGGTTTTGATTTGCATTTCCCTGATAGCTAATGAGGAGGAGCATTTTTTCATATGTCTGCTGGCCATTTGTGTTTCTTCATGGGGGAAGTGTCGTTTAGTTCTTCTTCCCACTTTTTAATTGGGTTGTTTGTTTTTTTGTTGTTAAATCTTATTAGTTCTTTATATATTTTAGATATTAGACCCTTATCTGATGCATTATTTGCAAATATTTTCTCACATTCAGTTGGCTGTCTCTTTGCCTTGTTGATGGTTTCTTTTGCTGTGCAGAAGCTTTTTAGTTTGATATAGTCCCATTCATTTATTTTTGCGTTTACTTCCCTTGCCTTTGAGGTCAGGTTCATGAAGCCTTCCTTGAGTCCTAGGTCTATAAGTTTAGTACCAAGGTCTTCTTCTATACAGTTTATTGTTGCAGGTCTTATATGAAGGTCTTTAATCCATGTTGAGTTAATTTTTGTATATGGAGAGAGTTCACAGCTCAAGTTCATTCTTTTGCATATGTTTTTCCAGTTTTCCCAGCACCACTTACTAAAGAGGCTGTCTTTTCCCCGTTGTATGTTTTTTGCTCCTTTATCAAAAATTATTTGTCCATAAATTTGAGGGTTTATTTCTGGGTTTTCAGTTCTATTCCATTGGTCTCTATTTCTGTTCTTCTGCCAGTACCAAGCTGTTTTGACTATTGATGCTTTGTAATATAAATAGAAGTCAGGAAGTGTACTGCCACCAGCCCTATTCATTTTATGTAGTATTGCTTTGGCAATTCGAGGTCTTTTATGGTTCCATATAAATCTAATAATTCTTTTATCTATTTCACGAAAGCATGATTGTGGGATTTTGATGGGTATTGCATTAAATCTGTAGATTGCCTTGGGCACAATGGCCATTTTAACAATGTTAAGTCTTCCTATCCATGAACAGGGGATATTTTTCCACCTCTTAAAGTCTGTTCCAATTTCTTTCAAAAGTGTCTTATAGTTTTCTGTGTATAAATATGTCATGTTCTTTGTTAAATTAATTCCCCAGTATTTCAATCTTTTTGTTGTGATAGCAAAAGGAATTGACTCCCTCATTTCTTTTTCTGAGGATTCATTGTTTGTATAAAGGAATGCTCTTGATTTTTGTACATTGATTTTGTACCCTGCAACTTTACTGTATTCGTTAAATGTTTCTAATAGTTCTCTGTTGGAATCTTTGGAATTTTTTATATAAAGGATCATGTCATCCGCAAATAGTGACAATTTGACCTCTTCTTTCCCAATTTGGATACATTTGATTCCTTTCTCTTGCCTGATTGCTGTGGCTAGAACTTCCAGTACTATATTAAATAGCAGTGGTGACTGGGGACATCCCTGTCTTCTTCCTGATTTTAGGGGAATAGGCTTCAGCTTTTCCTCATACAGTATGATGTTAGCCAAGGGTCTGTCATATATGGCCTTTATTATGTTGAGATACTTTCCTTCTATACCTATTTTGTTTAGTGTTTTGATCATAAATGGATGTTGCCCCTTGTCGAAGGCTTTTTCTGCATCAACTGAAGTGACCATATGGTCTTTATCTTTTATTTTGTTTATGTGGTGTATCACATTGATTGATTTTCGTATGTTGAACCAGGCTTGTGCTTCCAGGATGAATCCCACTTCATCATGATGTATGATCTTTTTGCTGCATTATTGTATTTTATTTGCTATTACTTTGTTTAGGATTTTTGCATCTGTGTTCATCAGAGATATTGCTCTATAGTTTTCCTTTTTTGTGTTGTCTTTGCCAGGCTTTGGTATTAGGGTAATGTTGGCCTCATAGAATGAGTTAGGAAGTATTGCTGCTTCCTCTTCAATTTTTTGGAAGAATCTGAGGAGGATAAGTGTTAATTTTTCTTTGAATGCTTGGTAGAACTCATTGGTAAAACCATCTGGTCCAGGGCTTTTGCCTTTAGGGTGATTATGGATAGTCATTTCAATCTCTTTGCTATTGATTAGTCTATTTAGATTATCCAGTTCTTCTTGGTTCAGTCTAGGTAGGCTATACTTTTCTAGAAACTTGTCCATTTCTTCTAGATTGTTAAATTTTGTGGCATAAAGTCCTTCATAATATTTTCTTATAATCCTTTGTATTTCCGTGGTATCAGTGATAATATCTCCCCTTCCATTTCTAATTTTGAATATTTGTGTCCTTTCCTTTCGTCCTTTGATTCGTCTCACCAGGGGTTTGTCAATTTTGTTTACTTTCTCAAAGAACCAGTTCTTTGTAATATTAATTTTTTAATTGTTTTTCTGTTTTTAATTGGTTTAGCTCTGCTTTAATTTTTATTATTTCTTTCCTTCTGCTGACTTTGGGTTTTGTCTGCTCTTCTTTTTCTAGTTCTTTAAGATGGGATGCTAAGGTGTTTCCTTGTGATTTTTCTTCTTTCTTAAGATTGGCCTGTAGTGATATAAATTTCCCTCTTATTACCACCTTTGCTGTGTCCCAATAATTCTGATATGTTGTATTTTCATTGTCATAAGTTTCTAAATATTATTAATCTCATGTTTTATTTGTTCTTTTTTCCAGTCATTTTTTAATAAGATGTTTAATCTCCATGTATAAGTGGTTATTTTCTGCTTTCCTTTTACAGTTGATCTCCAATTTCATAGCTTCGTGGTCTGAGAATACACTTGGTATGATTTTAATTCTTCTTGAATTTGCTGAGGCTACTTTTGTGTCCCCGCATGTGGTCTATTCTTGAGAATGTTCCATGTAATGTGTCATTTAGAGCTGATATTTTCTTACTTATTTTCTGTTTGGATGTTCTGTCCATGGCTGTTAGCGGGGTATTTAAGTCTCCTACAATGAATATGATTTTGCCAGTTTCTCCTTTCAAATCTATTAGCAGTTTCTTTGTATATTTTGGTGCATCCTGTTTGGGAGTATATATATTAATTAGTGTCAAATCTTCTTGTAGTTGTATTGTGTCTTTTATCGTTATGTAATGTCCATCTTTGTCTTTTACTATCTTTTTTAACTTGAAGTTTATTTCATCAGATAAAAGCATGGCGACTCCTGCTTTTCTCTGGTTACCATTTCCTTGGAGTATTGTTTCCCATCCTTTCACTCTGAGTCTGTGTTTGTCCTTATGGCTGAGGTGTGTCTCTTAGAGACAGCATATGGATGGGTTATGCTTTTTATCCAGTTTGCTACTCTGTGTCTTTTTATTGGTGAGTTCTTTCCATTAGCATTTAGAGTGATGATCTATATGTGAGTATTTCCTGTGGCCATTACTTATTTCCTAGTTTGTTTTTGTTTTTGTTTTTCTTTTTGTTGCCCCAACTTTATTCCATTTTTCCTGATGTTTTGTTTCAGGGTGAAGAACCTCCTATAGTGTTTCTTGAAGTGCCGGCCTTGTGCTGGCAAATTCCCTCAGCTTCTGTGTGTCTGAGAAGGTCTTTATTCCACCTTCATATCTGAAAGATAATTTTGCTGGATAATTTGTTTTTTGCTGTAAGTTTCTCTCTTTTAAAGTTTGGAATATTGGATTCCACTCCCTCCTGGCTTGCAGAGTTTCTGCTGAGAAATCTGATGCCAGTCTGATGGGTTTTCCTCTAAAGGTTATAGTTCTTTTTTCCCTGGCTACCTTGAGAATTGTCTCTTTGTCTTTAGTTTTGGACATCTTTAGTACCATGTGTCTTGGAGAAGATCTGTTGGGGTTCAGGTATCTAGGAGACCTGTTTTCTTCTCGAACTTGGGGTTCCATATCTTTTCATAGGTTTGGAAAGTTCTCATCTACTATTTGAGTATGCTCTCTGTAGAATGCTCTACCCCTTCTTCTATTCCTATTATCCTGATGTTGTTTTGTCTCATGGAGTCAGATAGTTCTTGCAGAGTTCTTTCAATCCTTTTGGTTCTATATTCCTTCTCTTCATCTTTCTGAGCTGTTTTAATGTTCTGATCTTGAATACCACTAATTCTTTTCTCCATCTGGTTGGCCCTGTTTCCTATGACAGTGATTTTGTTTCTCACTTCTTTTATTGTATTATTTATCTCTCACATTCCCATCTCGATCTTCCTTATGTTTTGAATTTCTTTGTTAAATTGTTTCTTTTGTTTATAGAGTTCCTTTTCTATGTCATTCATCTTGTTTTTTATGTCGTTTATCTCAGCCATGTTGTTTTGCCAGTATGTTTTCATTTCTCTCAGAGCTTTTAGAATAGCTACTTTAAATTCTCTGTCACTTAGTTCAGAATCTTCTATGTCTAAGAAGCTGTCTTGTGGATAAATTTTATGTTCTTTCTGAGGAGTTTTCAGTTTTAAGGAATTCATCCTGTCTGGTGGGTTCTTTCTCTTTGCCATGAGGGCGTTATATTCAGTAGTAGTGCACAGGAGCCCAGATTGGTACTTTTGTGGTGTCTTGCTGTAAAGCAGACACTAGGTGGCACTGGGAGTCACGTTTTGGGAGAGAGGGGGCTTGTTTATTTATTTCTGATCTCCTGCTATGTTTGGAGGTGGTGCACATCTATCCGGGTAGGAACAGGGAGAGGTCAACAAAAGGCGCTCCGGGGCAGTTCCACATTCTGCCCTATGCTAGGGAAGCTGGGTGATGCAGGCCGAGGCTGCTCCTGCTGGCTGGGGCCAATGCTATCAGATCCGCCTTTCTTCCTGGGCCTGCTCCAGCAACCAGCCTTTGGGGTGGAGTCTGCAAGCTCTCACTGCTTGTAGGCTGCAGATGCGCATGAGCTGGCCCGTGCACCTCAAGTCCAAAGCTGTGGGCCTGACCTGGAGGTATGAAGGCAGCCGGCTCTCCTCCATAGTGGGCCGGTAACAGGAATCGCAGCCCTGTGTAGGAGCCATGCATACTTATACTGTGACTCACCAGGGCGCCTGGAGACAAGGTGTTATCTCTGCATTCAGAGTCCTCGCTCAGCCCTCCTACCACTCAAAAGTTCCAGAGGCTGGCTCCCAAGCTTTGTCCCCAAAACGCTGCTCCAAAGCCAAGCTCCCTCATGGTCTTCCACCGTTCTGCCACTTTGCTGGCTTTTACTATTGTCACCTCTTGGCCTTCCTAGTCCCATGCACTGTGCTGCTCCCAAATAGTCAACAGCGATCAGGTCCTGTTGCAGTCCATCTCTGCTCCCTCCCCTCTCTCCCGTTCGCCTCCTTCTGTCCAACCTTCAGGTGTTTACTTGTGATGCATGAATTTCTCAGGTGCTGTTTTGTCACTTGGGGTCCTTTTCTTAGCTCGTGGGTGGCCGTTCAATTGCATTTTCTGGAAGAGGCTTTAGAGACCTCCTCTCCAGTCACAATGTTGCCCTCCCTCTCAAATAATCTTGGGTATGTTTTGTATGAGTTCAGTTTCTTAAATTTGCTGAGGCTTTAGGTCCCATCATATGGTCGGTCCTTGAGAATGTTCCATGTGCACTTCAAGATCCTTATGTTGTAAGATGGTGTATCCTGTAAATGTCCATTATGTTCAATTGTTGTCATGTATCATTTAGAGGTGATATTTCCTTATCTATTTTCTGTTTGGATGATGTGTCCATGACTGTTAAAGGGGGTGTTTATGTTCCCTACTATAATTGTGTTTTTGTCAGTTTCACCATTTAGATCTTTATGTAGTTGCTTTATAAATTTTGGTGCTTCCTGGTTGGGGGCATATAAATTGATGGGTGTGATGTCTTCTTCTTGTTGTGCTGTCACTTTTATCATTATGAAATGTCCATTTTTGTCTCTTATTACCTTTTTTATCCTGAAGTCTGTTTTGTCAGATATAAGCATGGCTATTCCTGCTTTTCTCTGGATTCCATTTGCTTGGAGTATTGTTTTCCACCCTTTCACTGAGTATGTGTTTGTCCTTGTGACTGAGGTGTGTCTCTTGAAGACAGCTTATAGATGGTTTTTGTTTTTAATCCAGTCAGCTACTCTATGTCCTTTTATTGGTGAATTCAATCCATTTACATTTAGGGTGATGATTGATATATGAAGATTTCCTATAGCCATTTTGTTTTCTGGTTTTTGGTTATTCAGAGTCTTGGTTTCTTTTTTGCTTTTTTCTCAGTCTCTGATTTTTTAGCTTGATGATGTTATATGATTTTTCCTTCTGTTTCTTCTTCCTTTTTGTTGTGTGTCTTGGTCCTAGGTTTGTTTCTTGTTTTGGAATTTTTTTTTTCCTTTTCTTTCTTTTTTTTTTTTTTTTTTTTTTTTTTTTTTTTTTTTTTTTTTTTTTTTTTTTTTTTTTTTTTTTTTTTTTTTTTTTTTTTTTTTTTTTTTTTTTTTTTTTTTTTTTTTTTTTTTTTTTTTTTTTTTTTTTTTTTTTTTTTTTTTTTTTTTTTTTTTTTTTTTTTTTTTTTTTTTTTTTTTTTTTTTTTT
>PVJL010014328.1:0-12950 GCA_004026885.1 Lyroderma lyra | reverse complement strand
GTTAGTTACCATGAGGTTTATGAAAAGGACATTTTCATGTATGTAGTGGTTTCTTTTCTTAAGCATACCTTTAATTTCGATTTTCTTTGGGAAATTTAAACCTTTACTTATTCCCTTTTTATGTTTTTGTTGTCCCAAAGTTTGCCATTTATTTAGGCTTTTTGTTTCAAATCAAGTAGACTCCTTCAGTATTTCTCTTAGTGCCAGCCTTGTGTTGGCAAATTCCCTCAGCTTCTGTATGTCTGAAAACATCTTTATTTCTCCTTTATATCTGAAGGAAAACTTTGTTGACTAGAGTTTTCTTGGCTTGTAGCTCCCATCTTTTAATATTTTGAATATATGATTTCACTTTCTCCTGGCTTAAAGAGTTTCTGCTGAAAAGTCTGATGACAGCCTGATGGGCCTTCCTTTGAAAGTTATAATTTTTTTTTCCCTGAGTGCCTTTATAAAGTCTTTCTTTGTCTTTGATTTTTGACATCTTCAGTATAATGTGCCTTGGAGAAAGTGGGATTCAGGAAACTAGGAATCATGTTTTCTTCTTGAATCTGGGGTTTCAGTACTTCCCATAGGGTTGGAAAGTTCTCATCTACTATTTGTTTGATTAAACTCCATTAGAATTTTGTTCGGTTTCTTTTGGTATTCCTATTATCCTAATGTTGTTCTTTCTAATAGAGTCAGATAGTTCTTGTACAGATCTTTCATGTTTTTTGGTTCTCAAATCTCTGTCTCTTTTCTTCTGTTTAATTTTCATGTTTCTATCTTTAATGCCATTAATTCTTTCTTCCATCTGGTCAGCTCTGCTTTCTATACTAGTTAGTTCATGCTGTATTTCTTTTATTGCATTGTTTATCTCCCCATTTTCTATTTGATTGTATTTTCATAGCTTCAATTTCTTTGTTAAAGTGTTCCTTTTGTTTCAAGATTTAGTTTCTGAGATAATTTATCTGGGTCTGAGTATTCAGCCAGCATTCCTTGAACTCCCTGCATATTTTTAGTAGTACAGTCTCATATTCTGTGTCACTTAGATAATATATTTCCAAATCTATAAGTTCCTTTCCTGGAGATTTTTCTTTTCCACTCTGAGATGCTTTGTTCCTGAGGAAGTTCATTGTAGTTGATGTGTTTCTCTTCCTGGGCATAAGGGCTTTTTACCCTGGCAGATAGAGAGAAGTCTTTCCTTTACCTCCCAGTTTCTGTTGCTACAGTGTCTTACAGTATATTTTTTTGGTTGTTAGATTTTCTTACTCTTGGAGCTTTCCTAGAGGGTGGGCTTCTCCTATTTGACTCAGTTGCTTTGATTTTGATGTGTGACTTCTTTGGGGAAATGTGGTGGGAGATTATATTCTTTGCCTCTTAGATCTGTGCAGACAGAGTCTGCTGTGTCTTTGTTTTACTGTTTCCCTGTGCCCTCCTGCTGGTTCCTCTGGTGGCAGAGATTTTTGGAGAGAGCTCAGGGCTTGTTTGCAGCACAGGGTAATGGAGGTTTGGGGGAGAGCAAGGGGAAGCAGTTGGGCTTCATGTTTACAGTTTTGGTCTAGCAGTGGAGGCAGGGCAGGCGTCACTGCTGTTTGTCCCAAGGTTGCTTATTGCCCTGGGTGATGGCTTAGCTGTGCAAAAGGCCTGTACCTCTGTCAGGAGTAGTCAGGGTTGGGGCAACCACACTTTGCATCATAAACCTTCTCCTCTGTCAGGGGAGTGCCCAGAAACTCAGGCAGCTGCCTACCACCAAGGAATCTCAGCCTTCCTTCAAGAATGCACCAGAGCCAGGGAAGGATGACCCAGAGTGGGCTTATTATTTGACCAGGAGTGCACTGAACCCATAGGGATGGGCACTGCTTTATCTAGTTTCCTCACAGGGCTTTCACTGTCCACTGCTCCACCTCAGTACTTGTGCTGGACTTCAGCCCATTTTCCCCAGTCACCTCCTCTGTCTTTCTTCTGCCAACCCTGGGCTTTCACAGTCCCTTCTCCACACTGTTACCTTCCCTTTCCTCTCATTTACCTCCCTTTCTCTGATGTTTAGGTGTTTTCTTGCAATGATTGGATCTGCTAGATGAAGCTGTGTCACTTTAGCATTCTCTTGTTTGATTTTGGCTGTTCAGTTTGTGATTTCCAGAAGAAGTTTCAAGGATGTCCTCTCATGCCTTCATCTTGATCCTCTACCCCTCTCCCAAATATTTAAAGATGAATTAATACTTATCCTCCTCAAACTATTCCAAAATACTGAAGAGGAAGAAATATCCCAAACTCATTTTACAATGCCAATATTATACTGATATGGAGACCAGACAAAGAAAATACTAATACTAATACTAAAAATAATAATAAAATTTTAAAAAGCAAACCACTATCTCTGATGAATATAGATGCCAAAATTATAAACAAATTATTAGCACACCACACTCAACAATATATTAATAGGATCAGAGCACATGATAAACTGGGTTTTATAAGCAAGGACAGTCGATATCCCCAAATCAATCAACATCATACACTAAATTAACATTACCAAAGATAAAAATCATATGATTATCTCAATAGATACAGGAAACAGCATCTGAAAAAATTAAACATAAAGTTATAAAAAGCTCAACAAATTATGCATAGAGGAAATGTACCTTAACATTGTAAAGTCCATTTATGACAAACCCCCCACTAAGATCACACTTAATAGTGAAAAGCTAAAAGCGTTCTCTAAGATCAGAAACAAAATGTGCTCACTCACAACAATTCTATTTAACGTAGTATTGAAAATCTAACTGCAACAACCACAAAAGAAAAAGAAATAAAAGGCATCCAGGCATCAGAAACATGGAAAGGAGTCCCTTTTGATCTTTTCCCTTTAAGTCAAACCAACTTGAACAACTATAATTCAACAAATAATTTCCTGCTCAACCTACAAACACGTCTTAAAGATCCTTACATCAAAACAACTGAAGGTGGACAAATTGGCGTGAACAGGAAAATAGAAAGGAGAGAAGAACAAAAGCAACTGTCTGGGTGCAGACAAGAGCTCACTGCAGTCAAGAGCTCACTGCAGCCTCAGGACAGGGAAGAATTCAACCTGCAAGTGCACTCTCTGTGGCCCCAGCAATTCTGCCTGAATTATCAAAATATATAATATGGTTAAACCCAGTCATCAGGACAGAGATCTCAGGGAAAAGACCTGAAGCAGAAGTGCCACAGCTGTGGTCTAGCAGCCTTTACTGCCAGGCAGGACACAAAGCCACAAATCCTGGCCACTTACCTCTAGCATCTCAGAACTTCCTTCCCACTACACCCTCTTAATGTTAGCAATGGGCTCCCAAAAAACTGTAGCAGTGTCAGATCAAATATCAGAATATCTACAGCCCTGAGAGCTGGAGAGATAGTTTCTGAGGGGCAGACAAACACTGCAGCTAATTCCAGTAACAAGTGTGGACATATAGGGGTGAGGCAACTGTGTTCTGGCAGGCATTATTACTGAGAAGAGAACAAAAACACAAACATGTCAGTGGCCCCTTCTAGCCCAACCTGCTTCCACATTTTGCAACTGATCCCAACAGTGGCACCCAGAGCTTCTGAGGCACATAGCTCTGCATCTGGCTACAGGAGCAGCACTGGGATTTCAAGAGATCAGAACCCTATCAGCCACCTTTATCTTTCCACAAATGTGATTTGCTGAGACCAAGGCAGCCTGATCATAGAGAAAATGTCCACATCCCCAAGACATCTTTCATTGTGAGAAGCAAAACAGAGCAAGAGAAAATATTCCAGCCCTATTTATTGAAAAGCAAAGGAATGACCTCTTGGTATCAACCTGCTACAAAACATTTTCATAGATTCCCAGGAGGAGAAATACTCCATCAAATGCTATGAATAACCAATGTAAGAAGACATATCAGAAAAAAATTAGAAATCTCAGAAAATAAACTTAAAGACATGAAAATAAATGACTTAAATGACAGAAAACTCAAGATTGCAATTCTGAGAAAACAAGATGCAAAAGAACTCAGATAGTTTAATTAACTTAGAAGTAAAATCAATGGAAAAAATTGAATACTTTACTAAAGAGATTAAAATTTTAAAAAAGGACCAAGTAGAAATTCTGGAGCTGAAGAACTCAAAACAACAACAAAAAATGAGGAATGAAATAGCGAGCTTAGGAAATAGAGTTGACCAGATGAAGAAGAAATTGGTGCTATCAAAGAGAGAACTCTGAGAATAACACAGATGAAAGAAGAGGGAGACTTGAAAGTTAAAAGAAATGAAAGGACTTTACAAGATCTTTCTGACTCTATCACAAAGAGTAATATACAAAGAGTGCCAAAAAAATACACAGTTTTAGAAAGAAAAATGCTTTTAAAATTGTAAGACTCAATGTATACCAATAATGGAAGATTAATATAAGTCATGTTTTACTTCTGAAATTACAGGAGGTGCTCAAAGTGGTTACCATCAATGTCCAGACACTTCTGATTATGGTGAACTACTGCTTGATCAATGTTGACTAAAGTTTTCACTTGCATCACTGCACATGCTGTTTCAATTTCTTCCTGAAGTACTGCCAGTGTAGCAGTTTTCTAAGGTATACCACATCCTTTAAGGTCCCCCATAGGTAGAAGTCAAGGGGTGTTGTTAAGTCAGGAGAATGTGGGGGGAAACTCAACCATGCCTTTTTATTTTATCCATTATCCTGGCAAATGGTCTTGCATTCCTGGAACAACAATGGTGCTTTCACTATTTTCTTTGACTGTCCTCCCTGTCACATGGTGACACTAGCATTCATTTGATTAATGCCATCTTTAGAGTGAATACCATACTACATACAGCTATTGTAATTTAATTCAACTTCAAAAAGTAATACATAGATAACATCTCTTAAAATGTGTACACATTTTTTGGCACCACAGTATAAATAAATATACCAGAAGGAAAACAGAGAGAAAAAAATACAAAGAGTCTATTCAAACAACTAGTTAGCTAGAACTTCCCAAACCTATAAAAAACAAAACGAAACAAAACTGGATCCTTGAATACAAGAAGAAAACAGAACACTTAATTATTTTGATCTTAACAGGCCTTCTCCAAAGCACATTATATTGGCATTATCAAAAAATAATGACAATAAAAGAATTCTCAATGGAAAAAAAAGTGGTAACCCACAGAGGAAAGTCTATTAGATTATCATCACACATTTTTAGCAGAAACTCTATAAGTTAGGAGTGTGTGGAACTAAATATTGAAACTACTGAAAGAAAGAAATTACCAGTCAAGAATAATATAGCTAGTAAAGTTAATTGTAGATATAAGAAAATAATAAAGACTTTTACAAGTATTCTAAAGCTGAGGGAAGTTTTCACCATAAAGCCTGCATTATAGGAAATACTGTAGGTTATTCTACCTAAAGCAAAATGACAAAAGAATACAAAATTATGAGTAAAATTACTAACAGATAGACAGAAGGAGGAAATGGCACCCCAACACAGATTAGGCAACAGAAAAAGAAGACCATTTGCTACTGCAACTCAGAAATAAATTCACAGTATAAATAAGAATAATTTGTGACAAGAAAAATATAAAATGGGAGAAAGTAAAGATCTGAATTTGCAAAGGGGAATGGAGATAAAAAGCATAATTAAGAAAGAGGACTACTGTTTATATAAAATTTTCTTTTACATAAACTTAATAGTAACCACTCAAAAAAATCCAAAACTGATATAACAAAGAAGAAAGAGGAAACAAAGAGAAATGATAGAATATCAACAAACTAAAATAACAGACAGAAACACAAAGGCAAAGAAACAATGGAGACACCAAGCTACCAGAAAACAAAAGATAAGATGGCTATAGAAAACCCTCATATATCATAATCACCCTAAATGTAAATGGACTGAACTCAGCAATAAAAAGGTACAGAGTAGCAGATTGGATTTAAAAAAAAAAATTACCCTACTATATGTTGCCTGCAAGAGACACATCTCAGCTGCAAGGACAAATATAGATTCAAAGTGAAAGGGTTAAAAATGACACTCCAAGCCAATGGCATTCACAGAAAAGTGAGTGTAGCCATATTTACATCTGATAAAATAGACTTCAAGATAAAAAAGATAATGAGACAATGATGAATATTTTATAATAATAATAAAGGGGACAATACAACAAGAAGACATAACACATCAATATATATGCTCCTAATGAAGGAGCACCCAAAGCAACTAATAACAGAATTAAGTGGAGAATCTGACAAAAATACAATTACAGTAGGAAACCTAAATATACCATTGACAGTGATAGATATATCATCCAAACAGAAAATCAATAAGAAAATATTAACCTTAAATGACACATTAAACCAAATAAACAGAATTGACATTTACAGAGCTTTTTATTATAGAACCACAGACTATACATTCTTTTCTAGTGCACATGGAATATTTTCAAGGATAAACAATATATTGGGACACAAAACTAGACTCAGCCTATTTAAGAAGATTGAAATCATAACAAGCATATTCTCTAACCACAAAGCTTTGAAATTGGAGATCAACTGCATAAAGAAAGCCAGAAAAACCACTAATAGGTGGAGATTTAAAACGTGCTATTAAAGAATGACTGAGTCAAAGAATAAATAAAAGAAGAAATCAAAAGATACATAGAAATGAATGAGAATGAAAACACATTATATCAAAATTATTGATATAGCAAAAGCAGTATTAAGAGTGAAATCTATATCATTACAGGAAAATTTACAAGAAAATTTTCAAATAAATAACCTAACATTACACCTTATAGAATGGGAAGAAGAAGAAGGAGGAGGAGGAGAAGGAGGAGGAGGAGGAGGAGGAGGAGGAGGAGAAGGAGAAGGAGAAGAAGAAGAAGAAGAAGAAGAAGAAGAAGAAGAAGAAGAAGAAGAAGAAGAAGAAGAAGAAGAAGAAGAAGAAGAAGAAAAAGAAGAAGAAGAAGAGGAGGAGGAGGAGGAACAACAACAATAACAACAACAACAAAACAACAAACCTCAAAACCAGCAGAAGAAAGAAAATCATGAAAATTATAGCAGAACTAAATAAAACAAAAGTACAATAGAAAAAAATTAACACAATAAAGATCTGGTTCTTTGAAAAGTTTAATAAAATTGACAAACTCTTGGTTAGACTCCATTAAGAAAAAAAAGAAAAAACACATATAAACAAAATTAGAAATGAAAGAGGAGTTACCACAGATACCACAGAAATACAAATAATCATACAAGAATACTATGAAAGACTATATTCCACCAAGTTCAATAATCTCAAAAAATGAACAAGTTCTTAGAAATATGTAACTTTTCTAGACTAAATTACAAAGAACTGAGAAATCTAAACAGAGTGATCAGCAGCAAGGAAATTGACGCAATTATCCAAAACCTCCCCAAAAGCAAAATTCCAGGACCAGATGGCTTCAATAGTGAATTTTACCAAACACTTGAAGGTGATTTAATACCTGACCTTCACAAACTCTTCTAACAAATTGAAAAAGATACAATTCTTCCTAACCCATTTTATGAGACCAGCATTACCCTGACACCAAAATCTGATAAGGAAAACACAGAAAGAGAAAACTACAGACCATTGTTTTTTATAAACACAAATGTAAAAATCCTAAACAAAATGGTAGCAAATCAAATACAATACATTAAAAAGATTAAACATTATGATTAAATGGGATTCGTTCCAGGGACACAAGGATGGTTCAACATATGCAAATAGATCAATGTGACACATCACATAAAGAAAATAAAAGATAAAAATTATATGATTATCAATTGATACAGAAAAAGTATGAACAAAACACAACGTTCATTTATTATCAAAACCCAATAAAAGAGGTAAAAGAAGAAAAGTACCTCAACATAATAAAGATCATATATGACAAACCCTCATACTTAATGTTGAAAAACTGAAAGCTTTTTTAAATCAGAAACAGAAAAAGAATTCCCCCTCTCACCATTGTTATTGGAACTCCTAGCCAGAGCAATCAGGCAAGAGTAATCAATAAAATCTATCAAAACAACATCAATGACAAAACAAATATAGCTAAAACAATGCAATTAAAAAATGGGCAGAGTACTTGAACACTTCTCCCATAAAGATATACAAATGGTCAACAGATATAGAAAAAAAAATGCTCCACTTCATTAGTAATTAGAGAAATGCAAATCAAAACCACAATAATATATCTCCTTACACCTGTTAGAATGGCTGTTATCAACAAGTCAAGTAATAACAAGTGTTGGAGAGGATGTGGAGAAAAAGGAATTCTCATACACTGTAGGTGGAAATGTAAATTGGTATTGCCATATGATAAACAGTATGGCATTTCCTCAAAAAATTAAGAATAGAATTACCATATGAACTAGCAATTCATCTTCTGAGTATCTACCTGAAAAATATGAAAATATCTATAAAGAATATGTATCCTTATGTTCACTGCAGCATTATGTACAGTGGCCAAGACATGATAACAATTGAAATGTCTTTCAATAGGTGATTGGATAAAAAAGATGTGGTACATATACACAATGAAATATTACTCAACTATAAGAAAAGAAATATTGCCATTTGGGAAAACATGGATGGATATTGAGATTATCGTGCTAAGCAAAGACAGAAATATTTGAGAACCATATGATTTCACTCATACATGGGAAATAAAAGCAAGAAATTAATAACTCCAACAAACAAACAAACAAACAAACAAAAGTCATAGAAACAGACAACTGTTTAGTAATTACAAGTGGGTAAAGAGAAGTAAAAGAGGGTAAAGGGGGTCAAATATATGGTTACAATAGAAGAACTGACTCTGGGTCATGAATATACAATGAAATATATACATGATATATTATAGAATTGTACATTTGAAACATATTATTATTATTAACCAATGTCACCCAATAAATTTAATTGCAAAAATCATCCACATTGGTATGAAAGAAATAAAGTTGTAACATTTGCATGACATGATACTATATATAAGAATTTCTAAATATTCCACAAAAATCTATTAATATTAATGAATAAATTTAGTAAAGTTGCAGAATACAAAATTAATTCATAAAAATAACCTTTTTCTGTATATTAATAACAATAAGAAAGAATACTTAGGAAAAGAATTCTACTTTTAATTGCATAAAAATTTT
Source organism: Lyroderma lyra (assembly GCA_004026885.1). Taxonomy (NCBI): domain Eukaryota; kingdom Metazoa; phylum Chordata; class Mammalia; order Chiroptera; family Megadermatidae; genus Lyroderma; species Lyroderma lyra. The sequence continues at coordinate 3,793 of PVJL010014328.1, read as the reverse complement.
TTAATGCCTAAAATAAATTTAACCAAAGAGGTGAAAAACCTGTACTCTAAAAAATGTAAGACATTAATAAAATAAATTGAAGATGACACATATAAATGGAAAGATATACCATGTTCATGGGTTTGAAAGGATAATATTGCTGAAATATCCATTATTACCCAAAACAATGTACAGAGTCAATGCAGCCCTTATCAAAATACCAAGGGGATTTTCCACAGAACTGTAACACATAGTCTTAAATTTTATATGGGACCACAAAAGACCCCTAATAGCATAGGCCAATGGTTCCCAACATTTTTTCATTTGTGTACCCTTTTTAAACCCATTTCCATAAACTGTACCCCTTGTTTTTAAAACAACTGTTTTTAAATACTGACATTTTGGTTCAGTGCCTATTTTAATGTAAAATTAAGTGGAAATGAGGTAATAAGTTAAGAAAGAAAAATTACTACACTAAAAATACTAACACAGATTTAATTTTACAATATTTGTAACAGTTAAATATTGATAATGATGATCAAGTACTTAAACATTAAATTAAAAAACCTACTTGAAATGAATCATGATTGAAGACAATGCACTTTTACTAAGCTGATTAAACAGTCAGGCAACAGATGTATTTATATGTTTGGGGAAGTTTCTAGAAACATCTGAAACTGTGGGTAATAATTGGTAGATTAGTTTGGAGGAAGGGTTCATAGCCATACCCTCACCAATCATCATTCACTAATGTGATCTAATTTTGAAGTGTCTCCATTAATGGTGATTCAAACTTAACAGGTATTGTTCCATAACTAACATTTTGCATTGTTTTACTTTACTTGTTTTTTGTTGATTACTTTTCATGTACCCCTGAATGGCACAGCATGTACTGCCAGAGGTCTGTGTACCACAGCTTGGAAACTGATTGCCTAGGCAAACTTGTGAAAGAAAAACAAAGTTGGAGGTATCGTGCTTCAGTTTTTTAAGTTATACCATTATACAGAACTATAGTACTGAAACAGTGTGATACAGACACAAAACAGACATATATTAATGGTACAGAAAGAATACCCCAATACTAAACCCACAGTTGTACAGTAAATTAATCTGTGATAAAGAAGGCATGAGTTTACAATTGGGAATTGACAGTCTCTTCAGTAAATAACTTTGTAAAAACAAGACAGATACATGTAAAAAATAAAACTGGACCACTTCCATTTTTTTTAATTTTTAATTACAGTTGACATTCAATGTTATTTTATATTAGTTTTAGTTGTACAGAGTAGTGATTAGACATTTATATAATTTATGCAGTGATTTCCCTGATTAGTCTATTACCCACCTGGCACCATACAAGGCGTAGTCAAGAAATTTGTGGAATGGGGAGATTATCAAAGAGGTGGAAGTACTAGTGTACCCAGTTTGATTGTATGACTTATTATTAGTATATATGCCAAATTTCAGGCTAATTGCATCTGTGTTCTTTAAGATATCACCAAAGAAGTACATCAAATATATGGTGATGGAAAGAGAAGTCACATTAGGTGGTGAACTTATTATACAACAAGTTGACAATGCACTGTAGAATTGTATGCCTGAAACCTATGTAACCCTTGCTAACAGATGTCACCCCAAAAGTCTAACAATAAAAATAAATAATAAAAAAGAAGTACATCAAACATGAAGAAAACTCCAAATATGAATAAAATTGAATTTCACACCATCATTAAGTTTATCACAAAACAAGGGGAAACACTTCAAACCATTTTGGAAGGTGATAGAAATGAGCTGAAACACTGGGTGGTAGTGACAAGCTTTATTGAGGAAATAGCTGTCGGGCTGTCTCACAATGGGAGAGCAGCAGCTCCAGCTGTTGGGAGTGAAGTTATATAGGTAAAGGGGTTGCTAGGCACAATGCGGGGGTGGGGGTGGGGAATAGGTTGCTAGACAAGAGGCATATGTGGTTACTATTGATTGGTCAGGCATACATTTCAATTCACCTGGCTAAGGTAAGGGCTAGGTGGTCACTACTGATTGGCCAAGGATAGGTTCCAATACCTGGCTAAGGTAAGGGCTAGGGCAAGTTTCAGTCTCCCGAGCCAAGTTATTGTTTCTTGAGCTAAGTTGTCAGTTTCCCAGGCTACAATTGCAGTTTCCCAGGCTATGCTAAGTTACAGTAAGGTGAGGGGGTGGGGGAAGAGGATGGAGGAGCAGGAGCCATTCTATATTGAATCTATCATCTCCACCCTTTTGTTATATATGATAAGGGGCGGAGGTCTCGGCTCTTCTAGCTGCTTCCTGCTGGAAGGGGACGTCGATCAGGGAAACAAAGGCTGGTGGGGTGCTGGGATAGTATTTATATAGAGTTGTTTCTGTTGGCTCCTATGCGCCTCTTTGTGCCAGTTGTAGCATGGATTGGGCAGTTTCTGCATTGTATGGCCCATTGTAAAGTTTGTTGTCCACATCTAAGAATTACATAAAATAAAAGAACAATAATTAACAACAGTGCAATTGCCTCTGCAAATCCTCCACTTAGGGATTTTATCCAGGAGAGGGAGTTTAAAGAAGATAATCCTTCTGCTGCCGTGGAAAGTGTCTTCTCTCCTTGTAGAAGAGAAAGGGAGGCATGAGACATCTGATCTACTTCTCATTGTAGCTGTAGGATATCTATGGTAAGGAGATGAGCTTGTACTTCTGACCATGGAGTTCTAGTTTGGTTGTAAGAAAAAGGAGTGACACAATAGTTAGAAACATTCCAATCACATTTTAGAGTAATCATGTTATGGAGATTTTGGAATTGATCTCCAAGAAAAATCACAGTTGTCTCCAAGTCGGCCAGTCTGATATAATTTCTTGGTCAATTTTAATATGTTGATTCCAGGCCTTACTTGCATTTTCATGCCATTGTTGTACAAAATGAATAGTCTGTACTGTCTGATGTAAAGCTACTCCAGATATAGCAGCAGTAGTAGTTATTGCTATGATTCCCATAATTGCTGCAATTAAGAGACCAATAAACCTCTTTGTCTGATGTAAAACCTTATGGAGGAGTTGTAAAACAATGTGGGCAGTTGGGGAGACTTCCCATACTCTTGGGGCTTGGGCAGGTAACCATAATCCCTGTCTTCTTTTTAATTCATTTTTATTGTTAGACTGATTGGGGTGACATCTGTTAGCAAGGATTACATAGGTTTCAGGCATACAATTCTACAGTGCATTGTAAACTTGTTGTATACTAAGTTCACCACATAATGTGACTTCTCTTTACATCACCTTATATTTAGCTTCCCCCCTCCTCTGCCACCCCCTCCCCTTTTTACCCACTCTAACCCACTCGTCCCCAAATAAACATTAAACTATTGATTGTGTCCATGGGTTGTCTGTTCATTTCTTTTTTTCTTTGCTTTCAGTTTTATATTCCGCATATGAGTGAAATCATGCAGTTCTTTGTTTTTTCTGTCTGGCTTATTACACTTAGCATGATGATCTCCAAGTCCATCCATTTTATCGCAAATGGCAATATTTCATCTTTTCTTAGAGCTGAGTAATGTTCCATTGTGTATATGTACCACAGCTTCTTTATCCAGTCATCTGTCACAGGGCACTTTGGTGGTTTCCATGTTTTGGCCACTGTGAACAGCGCTACAATGAACATTGGGGTACATAAGTCTTTGCGGACAAAGGTTTTCAAGTTCTTTGGGTAGATCCCCAGAAGGGGGATTGCTGGGTCAAATGGTAGCTCCATTCCCAATTTTCTGAGGAACCTCCACACTGCCTTCCACAGTGGTTGTACCAGTTTGCACTCCCACCA
>PVJL010014327.1:0-28490 GCA_004026885.1 Lyroderma lyra | reverse complement strand
TAGAGGCTGGCACTAGGGTGAGGAGAGGTGGATCGGGGTATATTTTGAAGGCAGAGTCAATAGGAAGAGGGTGTGAGGCTTCAAAATGGGATCAAAGATGACTTTTCAGTTTATGAACTGAGCAACTGGGTGAATGGTCTGCCACGAAATGAGCGATGTTGTCGGGAAGAAGGTTCTGGTTGGTTGGTTTTCACTGTTGGTGATGGGGATGGAGATCGAGGTCTACCGCTCTCCATTCTGACCTCTCTGACATCGGGGGTGGGGCTGACTGCCCTTGGTTTTCCGCCCTGTGCTTCCCGTCGTCCACAGCACTGCGTGCCCCGGTTCTCCTTGTCCTTCTGCGGCCACTTCCCCACCTGCCTGCCCTCTGAATGTAGGTGGCTGCCGGAGTGGTTTTGGTCTTTGTCCCATGCCTGTGATTTTCCCTGAGCGACGTCATCACTTGCCGTGGCTGCAGCCACGACAAACTCTGACGCTGCCGGCCTCTCGCCCCCGCTTGACACCCTTGCAGTCCCGTATCTCTGATTCCTCCAGAGGACCGATCACAAGGACCCCCAACTGTCATCTGCGGGGGCAGACTGTTCCTAAATCAGCGCATTGCCTTATCCCCAAGGCCGCTTCTCCGCTGTGTCCCCTGTATCACTAAAAGTCTGTTATTCACCGGGTCATCTAAGATGCAAAATGGGGAATTTCACACTTCTCTGATTCGAAGACACATCCCCTCCCCCACATTTTAGTGTCTTATCACCAGAGGCCTCTCCCAGCGGCTGTTGGCCAGGCGGCGGTATGACGCAGGTTTTGCTGCCTCCGCGTTGGCAGACTCAGTCATTGCTGCTCATAGTATAAACCTTTGAATTCAAATTTGCATTGTAGGAACTACACTGTCAGCCTCTCTTTGCTTGTTAGCCTTTCATTTTATTTTAAGAAGTCACCATGTATGCTCTGTTGAGTTTAATTGCTGTTTAAAATGCCTTAGAACTATTGCAGTTACTCAGCATTGAAATGGAAAGTTACTGCTTATGAGAAAAGGCATGGAAACAGAGCGACGGGGTATAAATTAGGTATTAATGCAAACGTTCATCACTGGAGGAATGACCCGAATTCCACATTTCCTTGCAAAGCAACCACCAAGCACCTGACCTGGCCCGAGGAAGGACGCCACCCACGAGCCATGTCACCTTCTGCTCCTAAGGGAGCAAGCAAAATGCTTGTCTTCGCGCACACGGCAGTGTCATCGAAGGCAGTGAACGCTGCCAGCGTTGTTTTCTGTTTTTCCTTAGTGGAAAATAATTAATGGTGCATTTTACAATCAACGAAGCCTTAGGTTGAGCAAATATGATCCTTCTCCATGCTCTGTGCTCTGCTTCCAGTCAGCTACCAAGTACTGTGGTTTCAACTCCCTTCGCAGCTCTTAAATCCAATCCCGCCACACTCACTGCCTTACTTCAGGCCTTTATCATCTCTTGCCTGGACTATTATAGTGGCCCTCCAATGGGCCTCCTGGCTCCCAGCCTTGTCCCTAAAGTTCCTCCACACTGCCGCCAGAGACAATATGACTGAGATGAAAACCGGATCCTTCCTCAGCATCCCATTGCCCGCAGGCGAAAGCCCGACTCCGTGCCCTCTCCGTAAGCTGGTCCTGCCCGTTCTCTTCCCGAATCCAGTCCCTGCCTGCCATTCTCCAACTACACTCCTGCTGACAGGGCAGACTGTCTTATGGACCCTGGAATGGCTCCCTTCCTTCCATTTACTCCCTAATCCTGTCCCAACTCTTACTCGGTTTTTGAGTCCCAACCTAAGGACCACCTCTTCCACGAAGCCTTCCTTGATTCCCTTTCTCACCCACCGCTATTCACCAGGTAGTTGACCACTCCCCCTATCCTGCCCCACTGCCCGCTTCTTCAGACTTCCAAATGTCCCACGCTAGAAAAAAGTTAAGTACATTTTGGTATAGACACTCAACAAAATACTATGCAGCCATCAAAAAGGATGGCATGGGAAGACCATTAATGATAAAGTGAACAAAAAGGTGGATACAAGTTGTGTATACATTCTGATGTCAACTAAAATGCAGATGCATGGAAAAGGACTGTAAGAAAAACATAAAAATGTAGTGGTGGTTTTCTCTTGGTAATGGAAGGGTAGGTGATGTTTATTCTCTTAGGAATCTGGTTTTTAACTGATTAGTGATTATTGTCCTAATTCGAAAAAGTACTAACACTCTCGTACTACAAATGAGAAAGTCAGACAAAGTTGTAAAGAGAATTTGTGATGCATTTCTGTGGCTGTTTCTTCACCTTGCTCTTCTTCCTGGGGCAGGTTTTATGGCCGGAAGATGGTGAATATCTTGATGTCCAACACGAAGTTTGATGCATTTCTGAAGCAGTCCCTCCCGTCGCACGACTTGCGGAAGGTCATGGCGGCCATTAAACAGCGTGTGAGTTGGCGGGGTGCGAGCGGGTCGTCCGGCAGCCCTCAGGCCCGTCAGTGGGTGGGGAGTGCACCCCGGAGGCTTTGACTTCACCCACGACTCCTGCTGGGTGGGATAAATGTGGCTTCCCTCCCTTGCGCTCAGACCGGGTCTGCCCTTCACTGCCCATGTCCTTGGAGCCTCCCTGGGCCTCTACGTCTTCATCTGTGAAATGGGGATCTTGCCCCCCATTACTTGGCCCAGACTACCAGCGCTCTGGAAGACTCAAGTGTGTCCTTTGACGCTCGCCCAGGTGGAAGAGGTTATTCCTGTTGTTGCGGTCTAGGCTGGGGTGTCTGGCAGTTCTGCAGGGACCCCTCCTTGTGGCTCAAGTTCTGTGTGTATGCTTCAAGGGAATAGAAGACAGTGATGAACTTCCGTCTGCCAAAGGCCGCAAGGTGTCCAGGAGTCTGGTGGCGTGTGAGAACGGGCTGCCCGGCGAGGATGGGTATGGTGGCCCTTGTCCCTCTGGGGCTCCACATCCAAGACTGTGATGGAGGTGGCCGGGAAGGGGCTGGGGGCTCTGGGAGGGGCGTGGACCTGGGTTAGGGCTGAGACCCAGGTGGGTCTGCGGCACTAGTGGGAGAATTTATAGGATGTGTTCCCCCACCCCCACCCCCAAATCTCAGGAAGACCACATCCTGGGATCAGCAGCCTCTGTCAGTGGAAGTGGGTTCCTGCAGCCTCGGCCTAGCGGGTGCAGTTCCACTGGTCTTGGAGGGACCTGTGTGGGTCAGGCCTCTGTGTGAGCGTGGTGTCTCCCTTCGCGGAGAGCCGTCAGGGCGGCGGCCCGGGGCTCCTTCAGAGGCGGGGAAGGGGCCAATGCACACGAGAAGGAATGGGCTGAGGAGCTGCAGGCGCTGGGAGGAGTTAGAACCCAAGCAGGAACCCAGTGTTCGCTGCTGTGCCCCGACTTAGACTCCTGGGAGGATCACATCTGAACTCCTTAGCAGGGACCCCAGGGAAGCCTGCTGCCCACCTCTTCGAGAGTAACTTCCCCCTCTCTCTCCCAGAATCCCCCCTCGGCCAGACCAGAGCAGCTCACGTCCCTTGTCCCACCTCAATCTCCCTTCCCTACGGTGCCTTTGCTTCTGCTGTGACACCTGCACCTAGAACACGCCTTTTTATTCTACAAGATTCCATGAGGTCTAGCTCACCTATCACCTTCTCCCGGAAGCTCTCTGTGCCCCTCTGTGCCCCATGTCCTCTGGGCAGACAGGTCATTCTGTTCTTCAGTCCTCTGTCAGCCCATTAGCTTCCCTGTGCTGTCTCCCGTGGGTCTGTGAGCCCCTTAGGGCAAAGGCCACACCTCTCACCTCCCTGTTCTCAGCGCCCAGCACAGCCCTTGGCACTCAGTAGGCAGGGCGTGGAGTGTAGGAATGAACGACACAGTGAGTGATGTTGGGCTCTGTCGGGAGGGGCTGGGAGGCCCCTCTGGAGCAGCTCTCATGCTGGCTAGAATGGGCCAGGGTGGGCCTGGTGGGCATGTGATCCCAGCGTAAGAGTCAGGGCCTCTTAACATTTCCCTAGTTACCGGAGGACTGTGAGCAGGGCCCGGACAGCCAGGGGTCCGGATCCAGGCACCTGGCAGGAGGTGCCCCCTCTCTGAGATTAAATGTGCCCCAGCCAGCCCTCACTCCAGGCCTGGTTTCCTGCTTTCCACTCGTCTTCTGAAAAGGGCGGGGGAGGGCAGGGAGAGAGAGCCACGCCCCCTGACAAGGAGGTGGGGCTCCGGGCAACCGAACTGTCTTCCTCCTGAGGAAAAGAGATTTCCACAATTCCCAAGGACAGTGTCCCCAAAAAGCAGATGGAGGAGAGACTGGGGGTGGACAAAGCTGCAGGTGACACTCTTATCTCAGCCCTACTTGTCTGTGGGAGGGGCATGGGACAAGAGGCGTGTCCATCCCCCGGAGCTGCCTGGGTCAGACGCTCCTCCCACACAGGCTCGGCTCCAATGGCCCCCGGCCCGTGGGGCTGCGCCCCTCCATGCGGGCTGGATCAGAAATGGTGGAGCAGCTGAGGGAGCTGCTGCGGCTCCTGGAGGCCAAAGACTTCCAGTCACGGATGGAGGGTGTGGGGCGGCTCCTTGAACACTGCAAGGCCCAGCCAGACCTCATCACCACCAACCTGGTCCAGGTGAGCCTTGTCCTCCCAACAGCCTCTCCCTTGGGTGCAACTTCAACTTGAGAAACCCTGAGGGTTAGACCTGTGCCAGGCCCCTCAGGGTGATGACAGTATGACCAGCACTTGCTATCCAGTCACCTGGGTGGTGCTCTAAGACGAGCTGGAAGTGGTGGAGGGGGACAAGGGCACAGCCACCCCACCCAGGAATCTTGGGACTGCTCAGAGGTGTGCTGGGCATCTCTTAACCCTCTAGCAGATTTGGGGGTGGGGAGGGCAGAGGTGGAGGGTGTGTGGCTGAGGGCTGCTCCTGGTTGGGTATGTGTATGATGTTTAGGGGGCGGAGCGTGTGGTGGGCCAGGACCTGGGCCAGGATGGCTGGGCAGGGGGTGATGAGGGACAGGCACAGGCCTCTCACAGGCTGGAAACCAGAACGGATACCTGCTTCTTCTAGAAGTTAGGCTGTGGATAGTCAAGCCACACGGCAGGGTAGTCAACACATAGGCTTGAAGTCAGCAGACCTGTGTTTCCACCCAAGTTTCTTACTAGCTGTGTGATCAAGACAAGTCATTTAACCTCTTTAAGCCCCAATTTTTGTTTGGTTTTTAATGGCAAAGTGAGGATGAGAACACAGGCCTCATGGATTGCTAAGATCATTTCAGGAGAGAACACAGAGTTCCTAACAAGATGCTCTCACCAATGAGTGCTCACTATGTGGTCGTTCTTTCCTGGTGTCCCTAACCCCCTTTTGAGGAGATGAGCTCTTCCATCACTGGAATGTTCTGGCATAGGTTGGATGACCCCTGCCGCGGATGCAGGAGGAGCCCTTGCGGAGGGTGGCTGCTTGGGCTGTGGGGCCCCTGCCTGGGTTCCCATGGGCTCTGGGTTTCTGTTCCCTCAATAGGTCTTTGATGCTTTCACCCCAAGGCTTCAGGATGCCAACAAGAAAGTGAACCAGTGGGCGCTGGAAGCCCTCGCCAAGATGGTTCCCCTCCTCAGGGAGCGCCTACACCCCATGCTGCTCTCCATCATCATCGCGGTGGCTGACAACCTCAACTCCAAGAACGCGGGCATTTACGCGGCTGCCGGGGCTGCACTGGACGCAATGATTGAGAGTCTGGGTGAGCCTCCCTCCGTGGCCCCATGGGCTCTGGTGGGCAGCTGGTCCCCTCCTAGTGCCTCCCTGGGGATCAGGTGGAAGGCGCCAGTTAAAAGTTTTCCCAGAGACCGCACAGGGCCCAGGTGGGCAGCCCAGAGCCGCCGAGGTTCTGGGCTGGCAGCTTTTCCGTGTCACACCCACCTGGGTGTCTTAGGTGGTTAGGAGTAGAGGAGATGTGGAGAGGAGGACTTGCTTCCTTTAGTACACATGATACAAATGACACGCCCAGGGTCACACGGCACCACCGTGCGTGAGCCAACAGGGCGCGGAAGGAAGAACAGATCCAGGCTGCCAGGAGGGAGCTGGGAAGGGTTGTCAACCCTGGAGAGATGGTAGCCTGCGAGGCAGTGGAGATAGCCTGTGTGGGGACTGCGGGGCCGGCCCGCTGAAGAGGACAAGGCTGGTGGGTGCGTCTGGGTGGCGGGCCACCTTGACCGTCTGGCATAGGAGTCAGGCAGGGATCCCACTGGCGTTTTAAGGAAGACTGTTTGGGGTCAGAGCGTCAGCGGGGAGGGGTTTTAGGGTATGGGGTGGGGAGGGAAGTTGGAGTGGGATTGGGGGGAGGAATGAAAAGCAAAAAGGAGGGAGCTATGGGAGAGACATCAGAAAAGGTGAGCGCCCCCCGTTCCCCAAGGGCTTTGCGGTGTCACGCCTTGGTTCCTGAACATTAGGTGGGATTTTTGGTGCATCCACTTCTGTTCTCCATTCTTTTCATAGATGGTTTGAAGGTGATATTTGCTGTATCTAGTACCCAGGCTGAAGTACAAGTTCAAAACCTCCAGCACGTGTGAGAACGTAGTACGAGGGTGGACTTACCATGTGCCAGTCAGTAGGACCGTGACTTTCACAAACCAGTCTTGCCTTGATGCAAGAAAGCTTACGACCTGAGAACTGTCTTTGTTTGCCCTGCTGCTTTGTGTCCTGGTGAGCCATGAGCAATGTCCAGTCTTTACACTCACAGAGCAGCCTCCTGGGGAGGCTGGATCCCCCGCCCGGCCCGCCCACCCCCGTGCCCCACCCCTGACCCTGGCCAGTCCTGCTCCCTGGGGCTGGGGCAGCACTGTGTCCTTGGCTGGAGCTTTCAGGAAGTTTCGGTTACAAATCAGGGGCCTGGCCAGGCCCTTCCCCGCCTCTCGAGTTCATAAATATTGTCAATTTCCTCTCTTCATCTCAGAAGGAATTTATGATTTGCTGAGTTTGTTGCTGTAGAACAAACAATATAAATCCAGCTCTAAATTATGGCTTGTCCTCAGTGCTGCTCTGGGTAAGTGAGATTGCTGTTGCCAATAACCAAGGCTCCTGCTAAATCACCACAGGCCCTGGATTTATCGAGAAAGCCTACACCAAGCAAAACAGGCTGGAGCTATTTGGAGAGGATAAGCACCCTGTCTGGGGAGAGGAGCTTTTAACTCTTTCATTTCCTCTCCATTTTTGCCGCCAGGCCAGCCTCATTGAGCTCTGAAGCTTTGGGCTGTAGAATCTGGTGTCTTCCATTGTCACAAGACTCAGGTCCCCTCAGCTCTGCTGTGTGTACCTGAGCTGATAACCCTGGGGAGGAGGGCCCAGGGATGGCCTGTGTTTGTGATATGAGCACACCTGGAGGCAGGCTGCAGCTTCCAGGGAGACAGCTAGGGTTCTCCTTGCCTCTGGGGATGGGGTGTCCTTGAGTATGGCTGACGATGCTCTTCTGGTCCATCAGCTGGAGGACTTGGTGTGAGGAGACCGGAGGCAGATGTGAGGGGAACTGTCTTTCTCTCCACCCCTTAGTTCAGCTCCAGGCTGGATGGAATGGGGTTGGCCTCAATGGGACGGAGCCCAGTAAATCCCCGGCCAAAGGCTCCCATGGGGCCCAAGGGTGAAGCACAGGGTCTCGGCCACATGTCATTTTGAACATTTTGAACACACAGGTGGCTTTGCTGTGGGCCATACTCTCTCTGCTCCACCTGCAACACTGGGTCTGGAAGCGTTCTTGACTATGAAGTGACCAGCCAATTTTCATACCCACCTAGGTCAGAACTGGAGGCATGTAGGTTGCCAACAAGGGGCATTCATCGCTGCCAGGGTGTGCCAAAGGCAGAGTCAGACTCTTCCCAGGGATGGTTCTCACCTGCCCGGAATGGTCTGAGCTGGGCCTGCAGAGGGTGAAATGGGTGCAAGTAAGGAAACCTCCCACGGTCCCCAGGGATTGGGTGGTAGCAGCAGAGATGGGGCAGCTGGGACGGAGGAGAAGGGGTATAAGTCTTCTTTCCCGTGTTACCCAGGCTGAGCCTGGTGGCCCTCATCATTCCTGGGGGGCTCCTCAAGGCCCCTGCTGGAAGTGGCTTGGAACCCGTTGAGCAGAAAGAGCTTTCTCGGGAGCCAGCTCCTTCATGTCCCACAGGGAATTCTGGGCTCCAAGCCGGAGAGGAACTGTGAAGTGCTGTGACAAGTTACAAGGCAAGAGCTCAGCGTGTTCACTTGTTTCTGCTGTGCTGGGGCCTTGGGAATCAGGAACTCAGCTGGGCTGGGCCGCCTTCCAGCACGAAGTCCAGCTGGCACAGCAACGGGGTGCTGGCCTTCTAGGTGACCTCTTATGATCCCTCTTTGTTCTGGAATTCTGTGAAGTGGACTCATTAGCCAACACATCTCTTCCAGTGTTTGTTTGGTTTTAGGGTGAGAGGGACAGGTGGTGTATCGGTTGACAGAGCAGGTGGGATTTCTGCCCATGCCCCCTATTTGGGAGCATGGTGAGGAAGGAGACACGTCGGGCACCTCTGCCCTTTGTCACTGCCTGCCTTGGGGTCTTTCCAGGGGTGAGGCTGGAGTGGCATCCTCTCTATTCAGCCCTCAGACCCTCTGATTTTAGGGGAATCCGTCCAGGTATCAGGCAGTACTTGAGCTGAGGGGCCGGGCCTGTCTGTGGGCTCTGTTACTGGGTTAGTTACGGAGGAAACGTCACTGATGAGCGCCTCAGGCTGCTGACGGCTCACCTCTGGGAGGTCAGACCGGTCAGGCTTCGAAGCAGCTCTGAATTCATCACAGCCCCTGGCCAGTGCTGGAGACAGCAGATGAGCTTGGAAATGGGTGACTTTGGGTCTGCTTTTGCCGTTTTGCTCTCTGACTTGAAACATATGACCTTATGTACATCATATGACCAACAATATATTGTTAATGGAATTTACAAATTTCATCCCTGTGCCCTTCTGATATCCCAACGATTTAAAAATGTCTCCCTTATCTTGTATTTCTTGTTTACATGTATGCAGATTTCCCTGGTTAACAATCATAATGTAAATACTGTTTTGCTTTTGCACCTTTCATTTAACACGGCCCACTTGCCCATGCTACTAGGCAGTCTTTCTAGTTAACTTTGAAACACAAAGTTTACTTTCCACCGGTGGGAGAAGCCCTTGTCCTCGGAGGGAGTGCATGGCTGAGGATGGGGGTGGGGCAAAGAGAAGCACCTGCACACAATGATGCAGGTGATGCTATAAAACCTGTTTTTACGCAGTGACAGCCTTACCGAGACACCCTGTGACCACGTCTTGCAAACTGCAATATTCTACAGGCTGGCAGCTCTTTGATCCTCCAGCACACATTGTTTTAAAGACTCTTGCCTCAGGGATGGAGCTTTTGCAAGCAGCAGAGACGTACATTTTCTCCCCCTGACAGGTCGCAGGAGGAGAGCAAGGGAAGCAGGGATGAGCTCTTAGCCAGAATGGCTGCCTGATGGAAAGACAGTGCTCAGCTTGCACACCTGTGGGGTCTCTGTGCTACTGAGGGAACTCAGAAAAGGTGCAGCTTACCTGCAAGGACTGCCACAGGCAGGTCCCTAAGCTTTGTCCTCTGCAAAGAGAAAGAGAAATCTGGCCTTGAGATGGTCAGCTCCTGGGACACTAGGACACAGTGGCTGGCACTTGCTGTGGTAATGCCCCTCACCTCCCTGACAGGGGCAGGCAGTCCCCACAGCCACATCCTTGAAACATGTATTTTTGTCACCGGCCCCACCTCCCCTTGAAGCAGGCTGGGACGGCTGTGGTCAGGAGCCGGGCATGCTGGGTTCATGGTAGAGGCAATCCGGAGGCCAAAGGAGAGTGGTCCGACTTTGTGTATGTTGTAGATGAGCTCACCTTCCTTGGGTGAGGGACCACTTTCTTCACTTTGCGTGTATTTTTTGAGGAATGCTGGGCTTCAAGTTTAATAGTTGCAGAAACCAGGAGACGTGAGCTAGAATGGGGAGGAAGGAGCAGCTTCTAAATTCAAGACGTGCTGGAGTTGACTTTGGAAATCCAGGAGACTCTCAGTTAACCAGCACCCATGGGGATTGGTAGATACTGGATAAATGTGATTTCTGGTTGCTCGAGAGTGCCAGTTGCCTGGGTTTTGGTTAACAGAGAGTCTGCTGTGTCATCAAAGAATGCCAGAGAGCCTCTCCAGTCTTCCCCCGCCCCCGCATTTGCTGTGGTTTCCCATTGGTGGTTTCTCTGTAGTTAACACTCCTTCCAAATCTGAGTGGTGAAGTGCTCAGTCCCCAGGCTTGACCCATGGGCATGGCTGGGTATGAGGGCAGGCTGGGTTCCTGGGTCTGGGTGTAGCTGTGGTGCTGGGGGAGTGTGGGGGTGCTGGGACAATTAAGAAAAGATTAAAGCTCCCTTTCTCCTCTAAGCCTCCTGAGAGGTGAACTGGGGCACGTGGAGGAGAAGCTTTACTGTCTTTATAAGTGTGTCATTTGGGCCAAGGCCTTAACACAGTGAAGTTATATGTAAACTATTGAGAGAGATAATAATACATGCCCCCACCCCTAACCCACAAAGTCCCTCCTCTGACCCTTCCGGAGATAACCATGTGCTCCTTCTCCCGAGGGGTGGCCAGCCATCCTGCTCTGCCGGGGGCTGGGAGGTTTCCTGGGGCGTGGGGCTTCCAGCATGAAAACGGGGACAGCCCCATCGTCCAGGGTGATTTGGTCACAATGGCTCCAGACACCACCCTGTGCCCTCCCTGGGCTCTTATGTGAGCATGGTGTTTCCTACTCTGTGTAGAGTTCACGATTAAGTGTCTGTCTCCTCATCTTCTTGAGTGGGTACTGGAGGAGGAGGACGGGTCTCATTTCGTTCCTAGCTCCATGCCTATTTCAGAGAGGATATCAGTAAATGTTCAACATGGAAATAACTGACCACCTGCCTGTGGGTATGTCCTGCTGCTTAGAGCACAAGTTTTGGCTTTGAGGAGAGCCATTTCTGAATTCTGATCCCGATCCTTTACTGACCTTTGGTGTGACCATGGCTCAGTGCCTCAGTTTCCCCTAAAACTACATCTATGTATCCCTATTTATACCCATCTATCCATCTATCTCTATCATCCATCTCTCTGTCATCTATCATCTATCATCTATCATCCATCCATCTATCATCTATCTATCTATCTATCTATCTATCTATCTATCTATCTATCATCTATCTATCTATAATCTATCATCAATCATCTGTTATAATCTATTTATCTATAAATCATCTATTTTTCTATCTATCTATTTATCTACCCCTCTATTTCTCCAAAACTCAGGGCAATTTTGAGGAAGCACAGACAGTGTGACAGATCCACAGGAGGAAAGGACACCTGTTCAGAGCCAATTTAACTATTCTAGGCTCCTCACTCCTCCCCAAACATCCATCCATCCTGTGTGCATTCACTTTTGAAAGTGGCCCCATCGTGACCGGGAAAAATTAGTTCAGCTTCCCCAAAGGGCCTCCTCCCCACGTGGGCCTTGTGGGCACCTGGCAGTGAACACCTGGTGCCATTGCTCGGGTCGTGGCATCACGGCCACGGACACTGTCTCTTTCAGATGACCTTTGCCTCCTACAAGCGTTTGCTGGGCGGGTGCGCTTCCTGAGTGGCCACGCAGTGCTTGCTATCACAGACCGTCTGCCAGGTGAGCCCCCTCAACAGCGCCCCCCACGCCACTGCCTTCCAGTCGACCTCTGTTCTCTCCCAGTATGTGGTTGAACCGCCCACTTACCTTAGACCAAAAATAATCGCTGACCATTTAAAATTCTTGATAATCTGCTTTTTGAACATAATCCCCACATTGCCAGAAGACAATCTTAGTTTTTGGTCAAAAGGAAGCAGTTTGTGCATAACTAAAATAGTTTTTAAGAAACCATCATGCCTGTCTTCCTCGCTGCCGCTGGCCCGTAGGTCACCTGACCCCTTCCTGACCCCTTCCTGACCCCCTGCAGGTGCTCGGCGTGGTCGCCAGCAGCACTGTCACGAGAATTAGATAAAGTTGCCTCTTCTTCAGCATGTGCAGCCTGGCAAGCAGGACACAGGCCAGATTTCAGCCCCACTCGGCCCCTTGACCCTGTGCCCAGGACTGTATCCCATGGAGATGGGGTCTTGACCTTGTTCACCTTCAGCCAAGGAAAGCTTGCTCCAAGCCTGTGTCTGCTCCGAGTTTGCAGGATAAGTCTTGAGTGATTTCATTCCCGGGCTGAAACCTCCTCCCGTGGCCCTTGAGGTGGCAACATGGAAACGACAGGCTTTGGGGTGGACAGACCCATTGGCCACCTGCCAGCTCTGACCTTGGGCAGGTTACTTACTTGGATTTGGATTTATCATTGTTACTTGCTGAAAACCTCCTTCCCATCTTAGGAAGCTCCCGTCTAGGAAGGAGGCGGGGCTTGGTCTGTTCTCTGGAGTCCTGATGACCCAGTCAAATGCCGGTGGATCCTGCCCCCTCTCCCAGCTTAAGTCTGGGCATGGCCCCCCAGCAGCGATCGGGGTGGTGAACAGGCTCCCTGCGGTGGCCCACAACGCTGCTGGCCCTCTAGGCTCCGCCCCTTCCCCACGCCCAGTTATGTGCCCTGGATCAAAAGTCCTCATAACGACCCCACAAGGAGGGTGTGGGCCCCACAACTATCCCTGTAGTAGGAACTGGAAGAATGGGGCTCAGAAAGGTGAAAGTAATCCAGGATTCGTCCCCAGGAGCCCGGCTGCAGAGCCAAGCCGTGCTGCCTCTGCCCACTAGGTGCCAGCACGCCGCCCTCCTTGCCATGGCTGATCGCCCACCCTCTCACCTCTGCCTGCCACCTGCAGCCCCCGGCCCACAAAGCCCTTCTCCGCCTCCTTCCTCCACCCAGAAAAGAGGGTGCTGGTGTCACCTCCTCTGCCTCCCTTCTCCCCAGCGCTCTGCCTGGCTTCATGTGCCCCCCCGTCCGCTGGCCCGGTCAGGCCCTCGCAGCAGCAGGCCCCCAGGGGTGCTCAGCACATGCTGCCTGACTGAGGGCATCATCCGGCTCCTCCCCTGTCCGCATTTCTTGCTCCTGGCATTGCCTTCCTGGCTCAGTCCTCCCAGCGTCCTGCCCAGGGGTGACCGGTGAGGCAGGGCTGGGGGCTACGATGGCCGCAGTGCGTGTTGTGGGCGCCCTGTGGTGAGAGTGGGGCCGCAGAACTGACACCACGCCGAGGACCAGACAAGGGACCTTCTCCCGTTGTGCCACATCAGCATTTTCTGGGCGGAAGCCCACCTTGGCCTTGTATAGGTAATTGATGGGGCCCAGAAGGTGGCCGGTCCCTCACTCTAGATGACCTATTTATTGTAAATGTTTCCCAGCCACTTCCAAGAGACTCCCAAAGCAGGGGTTTCCGTGTAGTGCTTCTGTAACGGGGTGTCAGCCTGGAATACAGAAGAAAATTTCAGTTGACACGAGGTGTGGACTAATAATAGCCCAGCTTACGGGGAGTAAATCTTTGGCTAATTACTTCAGCTGCTTTCTAAGCTTGAGTTTAATGGGGTTTTCTCCTCCTGGACTCCCAGAAGGGCCACCCCTGTCAGCAGGCTGACCTGCTCTCCCTGTACCCAGGAGTACGCGGAGGTGGGCGGGACGGACGCTCCTCCCGAGGAGGCACCTGCCTGGGGGCTGGCGTGTAAATGCTGCACGGTTGGGGGGGACAGGGTTCGGGGTGGCAGGACAGGGAAGGGAGCGTGAAGGCAGGTGTACCCCTCACCCTTTGGTGGGAGCAGGGGAGCCCTGCCTGGGCCTGGTTTTTGGGAAAGTTTCTCCCCTTCATTTGCAGGTGAGATTTAGGAAAGCCTTCCACTGTAGTTGTTCAGAGTAAGTAGCTAATGAGGAGCCTTTTCTTTTGGGTCCCTCATGCTGCCCCCTCCTCGTTTCCCCCTGCTCCCCCACTCTTGGGGCTGACTGGGGCAGCTGTGCCGTTAGCTGGGCCCTCCCTTCGCAGCCTGCTCAGCGTACGAAGCTGCTGGAGGCCCCTGTCCCCTGGGAGACTAGCATAGCGGACGCGGGCGCGGTCCTGCCTTCCCCAGGAGTGAGGACCACTGCTACTTCCTGAGGGCTCTGTGACATTGGGGGACCTCTGGGGAGGCCCCACAGTGCATGGTCTGAAAGTCAGCCTACAGTGCATGGGAAATGGCCCTGTGACAGTGTGAGCCGAGCTGAGGGGGGCCCAGGTCACCTTCTCTCCTTTCCCACTGTCCTAGGCTGTCTCGGAAATCAGAGGGGCCTTTGGGGGGCTCCTGCTGGAAGATACCTGAGGGGTTGGATGATGTGAAGCTGATGAAAGAAGGACAAATTGGGGTTTTCACTCTGAAATGCAGAATCCCTAGAGATTTGGGGGCAGCAAAGGGCGGAAAGAGCAAGAACTTTGGGGTCAAGGCCTCTGGCCTCGCTCTGCCCTTGTTAGATGTGTGGTCTTGTCGGGCCAGCTCCTGACCCCTGAGTCTTGGCTCTCTCCTCTGTGAGTCCTGCCTCTGAGGGTGCTGTGACAATGACATAGAGTCATGCTGCGAAGCTCCGAGCTGCGACTCAGGGGCTGCAGGCTGTGTTACAGTCGTTGTCCAGGGAACCTTCCAGAGTTTTCGCCCCATAAATAAATAAAGTGCTGCCCTCGGTGTCGTTTCCTCCACCAACACTTTTCCTTCGGCAGGATGAAAGGCAGCAGGTGCTGATGATAGAGCAAGCGTGATTAGCATGGAGGCACTTGGGGTAACGTGGCCATGGCGGAGGGCAGGAGCAGCCCCCCAGCGCCCCCGCCACTCCCCAGCAACTTGACATGGCTTTGACGTTGGTGGGGAGCCCCGGCTTTACTCTGTGATGGAGGGCTTGCCGGAAGGTTTAGCCCACTTCTGGGTTTTCTGGGGACCCGGGTGACCAGAGCCACCTCTAACAATCTCAAGAGTTTGGTGCAGGTTTATCATCTTTGCAGACTAGGGTACAGGCTCAGGAGGGCTGGCGGCCCCCTCGGCGCCCACAGCCGGTAAGTAGCAGGGCCAGGACTGCATCGCAGGTGTGTCTGCTTGCTTCCATGCTGTCTGTCAGGGCACCCCAGCACTTTTGCCTTTGCATACCTCTCCCTCCATAAAAAAATTAAAAGTTGTATTTTAGGACCTGCTGGTATAAACACAAATATAAACCAGACTGTACATCTTCATATTTTTTTCTTCTGATTTTAGAAGAAATTAAAACATTTTCACTGGGCTCCTAAGGTGTCGTGAGCCCTAGGTACTGTCCCCTGCTGGGACAGAGTTGGTGTCCCAAGAGAGGCGGTGGGAGAGGGAGAGAGTGCCTGACTCACGTAACTCTTCATCTGTTCTGCACGACAGTGCTGGTGGCCTCGGTTTACCCCCGAAAGCCCCAGGCCGTGGAGCGCCATGTCCTTCCGGTCCTCTGGTACTTCCTGAACAACATGGTGGGGAACGGCGTCCTGCCCGGGCACGGCGGGAACGTCCGCACGGTGCTGTGCCGGCTGTCCAGGTGCCTCCAGGAGCAGATGGGCCCCCGGCTGCAGGCCGTGGCCGCAGGCCAGCCGGGACACGTCCTCACGACGCTCCAGGACCTCCTGGACATGGGACCCCTGTGAGGCGGCTGCGAGATGGCCGCGGCCGGTGCCCGGCTGCACGACCGCGAGCAGCTCAGCCCCTTTCGGCTGCGTTAGACCCCGTCTGACATGAGCCATCACTATGTGTATTTTTGATCTGGTTTGATCTGGTTTGATGGCAGAGTCTCCTGTTTTACCTTCCCTTAGAGTTCCAGATGTACATAGTATATTTTGAAGTAGAAATAAAAGAATTACTTATTTTTCTAAGGTTGTCTTATTTTCCACTTTTTTAACCTCAGGGAAATTTTCCAATAATTATGTTGGTGACAAACAAAACAAAATATGACAACAGCAAAACCAGCTGTAGGTAACGCGGAGACAGAGTGAGGGAGAGGAGGTATAGCACAGACTCTCACACGGCAGGCTATTTGGGGGCGTTGCCTGCCATCTTTGAGCAGCTGGACCAGCCCCCTGAAAACTAGAGGCCCTGAGTTGGTCATTCAAACCCCGTCCATTTGTTACTGGCCTGATTGGAGATGAGCGTGACAAACATCTCTGGGGACAGTGTGCTCTGCCTTACAAAATCTTTTGTGCAGTGTGAGCTGGTTTTATGCAGACCTTCTAAGGAGATCTGTCCAACTCATCAAAAGGCAAGAGTTTGACATTTGCATTACTAAAAGCTTCTCGGAGCGGGCGTTCTGGCTAGTTCTAGAAGACCAGACGATGTTCCACACCTGCAATACCGTAAATGAAAGCGCTGTGTAGAGCACGAAGCTCTACGCAGCGTGCAGGTGCCACGCGGAAGTGCTGACATTGCACAGGTGACTCCAGATGGGCCGGATCAGGAAGCTGGAGAGGTGTGTCGGGGAGGGGGCGGCCCGGTTACACCCGGCAACGTGGGCAAGGTCAGGGGCTTCCTCAGCCAGAGCAACGGGCCAGGACGTGAGGAAGTTGAGAGGAGGTGTTACACGCTGATGGGGCAGCCAGAGAAATGGCACCCTGGCAGTGGGAAGGGGACATCGGGGCTTGGGCTCTGGACACAGGAGAGTGGTTCTGCCTTGACTCAGGCCCGTGGCAGGTTGACAATGGTATGACCAGGCAGAATTAGAGCTCAGGTCATTACGTCAAACATTACGTGAGGTAAAGGCTGAGGGGATGGTGTCCGGGTCCCAGCCAACGAGCCCGGACCCACAGCAACAGTCTGGGCCAGATCCCAACAGCGAAGCCCTGAGGCCTCGGCCTCACGCTGGCCAGCTTGCTCTCCGCTGTCACCACCCCAGAGCAGAGCGTCGCTGCTCTGAGCCTCTCCCGGGGAGTCCAGCCCAGGGCCAGCTGGGAAGCCCCAAACTGACTCACCTGTATTATTTCCAAACCGTGGGGGCCCCTGGCTGAGGAAGCCCTTTCTCCATCTTGCCCGTGTGGCCCCTCCCACAATGCCCGGGTGAGGTTGGGTGTGACACAGGCATGCTGGGACTTGGGCTTTAATAGGCAGCTTAAGTGTGACTTTGGGTAATTCTAGCCCCAGTGTGACGTTTCTCACCTAACTGTGACCCCAGCAGGGGCTTTCCTGGCAACCACCTTGCCCTTTGTGGGTTCTGCCTGAACCAGGTGCAGAGGCCTGCTAGACAGGGAGCCATCAAAGACGTCCAAGGGGCCGACTTGAAGCATTTGTTATGTTTGACACAACTTAATTACTTCTGTTAGCTTCCAGCCTGAGCAAACTTGGAATTTGGAAGGAGATGGAATTTCCTGCTCGTCAAGGTCCTAGCACCTAGAATCGATTCAGAATATTTGAGGACTTTTCCAGACCTGTAGGAGCCCAGAGACGCAGAGTGTGGCAGGGCCTGAGGGCAGAAGCTAAGCTCAACGGCCTTGTCCTGTCTTCCTGCATTCCCGTCCAATCTTTCAAGTACGTTTTTAAACCTGAAGCTTCCGTCCCCTGTGCTCTGTCCCCATTGTCACGGCACAGGTGTTTAAAATGACTGGAAACAGCTGAAAAGCAAAGACTAAATCTTCGCCTGGTTTTGTTTTCCTTCACTATTTTGGGTTTTAATCTAGTCCCAGGCAGCCCCGAGCACTGGGCGATGCCCCTGGCACAACCCCATTGGGAACGGGCTGGGATGCTTCTGGCGCCACAGGAAATTTTAGTTTCAATGGTTTCCCACAACGTTACTTTTAAAAGAAAGGGGAGTCTGTGCATTAGTAGCCAGGGTCTGGGCCTGCCGGGAGTGCCTGCAGGATGGAGGCCTAATGGCGGCCCCATCGCGGGCAACGGAGGTGGCCCCGGGAGCCAAAGCGGTTTGAGCTGAGCCCACCTGTTCTTTGCTCGGCTGGGTGTGAGGCCCGGAACTCTTACCTACGATGACCCTGGGGACGGGAATATAGCCTCCAGTTATGCAAGACTCCTCTCTCTCTTTCTCTCTCTTTCATTTGTTCTCTTCCAGTAGTTCCAATCGGCGGCCGAATTCTGAAACCATGGTAAAAAATGAAGGTGTAGAAAAGTGGCAATGGCTTTGGCCCTTTAGGCTTCTGTCCTGCCAGCTCTCCTCACCTGATGGCCCGTGGGTGTCCTGGGGTTGGGGATAGAGGCTGAGGTCAGGCACTGGGGTCAGAGAGGTTGGACTCAAGTTCAGGTGCTGTTGCTTGCTGCTGTGTGGCCTTAGACACATTTGTCAACCTTTCTGATCTTTCATCATCAGTCCTGTGTGTGTGTTGTGTATATGTGTGTGTGCACACGTGTGCGTGCGTGCGTGCGTGGTGTGTGTGTGTGCGCATGTTGTGTGTGTGCACACACGTGTGCGCGCATGTGTGTTGTGTGTGTGTGCACACGTGTGTGTATGTGTGTGCGCGCACACGCGTGTGTGCGTGCGTGTTGTGTGTGCACACACGTGTGCGCGCGCGTGTGTTGTGTGTGTGCGCACACGTGTGCGTGCGTGCGTGTTGTGTGTGCACACACGTGTGTGCGCGCATGTGTGTTGTGTGTGTGTTGTGTGTGTGCACACGTGTGCGTGCGTGCGTGCGTGTTGTGTGTGTGCACACACGTGTGTGCGCGCGTGTGTGTTGTGTGTGTTGTGTGTGTGTGTGCACACGTGTGTGTGCGTGCGTGCGTGTTGTGTGTGTGCACACGTGTGTGTGTGTGTATGTATGTACGCACGTGTATTGTGTATGTGGGTGGGAAATAGAAGACAGGGATGCCCACCTTCACCGGGCTGTCGTGATGATGAAGGAGATAATTCTTGTAAAGTACTGAGCACAAAGCCAAGCACCCAGGAAGCCCTTGGTGTTGGCCATTATGTCCCCCCGCCCCCTTTGGGATGGGCGGGGAGGGTCGTTGCTTTAGGAGCAGCCAGCCTCAGGGTCTTGTGGTTGCTGCTGCCCTTGGTGTTGGAAGAAGAGAGACTGTCTTGCTTTGAGGAGCTCGAGCTCCACTGTCAGCTTGGCCAGGCTTGTGTCAGAGGATGGACTCCTTCAGCCCTCGCGGCTGCGGGTTAGGGCTGTCTTCACCGGCCGGGTAGCTGTCACTCTCAGTTGCTGTCCCCCTTCTCCTACTGGACATGTCCCTCCCGGCCACCCTCTGCTGAAGCTCTCTGCACCAGGCAGGCCTGCTTGCTCCCCCATTCCGCCTCTGACTCAGCTGGGGGCAGAATGGATTGCTCAGAGGACGGAAAAGCACCCATTTAAAATGGGACAGAAAATGACCGCACTGTCCTGTTTCAAATGGTGCATATGGTCACTGACACCTTGAATTTAGCCCAGTGAGACTGGGCTGGCCATGCGGACTGTTTGAAATGGGGCGGTACTGCTGTTTTCTGTCCCGTTTAAAATGGGACGTCTGCTCAGCCTAGCTCATCACGAGTCAGTTCTGTGATCCGGGAAAGAAGGGGGGGATGATGGGGAACGTCTTGTTCTCCTGGCAATGGAGGGAGGGAAACAGGGCGCAGGAGGGAGAGACGAGGAAGGAGCCAGCCTCTCGGCTGGATGCGGCCAGTGGCCCCATCTGCCACTCTTCTCGCTGTCTCACAAGGAAGGTAGAGTCTTCCCATTTCCCGTGAGGAGCCCGGGCCGCAGCGGGGCTGGTGAGCCACCTCCGCCAGCGCACGGGAGCCACTGGGACGCTTGTTCCAGTGCCGGCTCCGCGCGGGTCCGTGCGAGGCCCAAGCGTCTGCAGTTCCAAGAAGCCTTCAGGTGAGTCGCTGCTGCTGGCCTGGAGGGGATCGCATTGTGGGGCCAGGCTCTACGACACAGCTATAAGGTGGCCGGGGCTGGCATCTGTTTGACCCCAAAGCCCCTAACCTGCTCCAGGGTACTTGGTAGGCCCGAGACACTTACCTCCCGGAAGGGCATTAGTCTGAGCCCTGTGAGAGGGCCGACTGAAGTCCCTGGGTCTCCTGGAGTTAGTCTGGCCCCAGAATTTTGTCCCTAAAGGCTTCAGGGCAGAGGGTGCCTGCTGGGTCTGCTCTGATCAGCAGGGCATGCTGCGGACACGTGGCTGTCCATCCGTGGCCTCTGGCGGGCATAGGGTTGGCGGAAATAAGCGGAGATTAGCCCGCTGAGAATTGCCAAGACTTGATTCAGAGCTTGCTGGAAGAGCCATCCACCATCACTGGAGTACTGGCAGGCACACAAGGGCAGGCCCAGGAGGAGGGAAGCTTTATAGCGGAGAAAATGGGGGGCTGCAGGCATGCTGCAATCGGAGACTGTTGGCCGGGGCAGGTATGGGTGCAGTGGGGACTGTGGCCCGCTGGCAGCAGGGGGACCCCTGGTGTTTATTCAAGTACGACCCCTGAGCCACATTACAGGCCTACTGACTCAGAACCCTGTGTCATTCTCACACCCCCTCACGGTCGAGAGGACCTGTTCCCCAGACTCAGTGCCCTCCGTGGTGGTTCGGTCCGCAGGCTCACCCACACCTGGCAGTCAGTGTCCCTCAGCCACTATTTCCCAAACATGTTGATGGGCCCAATTGCTCAGGGAGGAGGGAGGGAGACAGGGATGGGGTGCTGGTTCAAAATTCAGGTTCCTAGTCTCAACTGTAGACGTGTCCCGGGAACGGGGAGTCTGAGGCCGGCTGACCAGATGTAACATTTTGAGGGGGCAGGAAAACACGGTACTGTCCCATCTAAAACGGCACGTGTGCTCAGCCAAGCCTAAGGGCGCGCAAATGACCACGCAGACCGGGGATGTCTACGATCAGGCAGGATGGAGAAGCAGCGCCCTAACTGCCCGGCCCCGCCGGCCCCAGGAGTCCCGTGGGCAGACAGGCAGACCCTTGTCACCTCGCGCATGGGTGGTTCACCAGGTGGGTGTTTCTGAGTCAGGGACACTCAGGGGTTCCAGTGTGGTCCTTACCGTTCCTGGGGCTTTCTCAGGGGGCGTTAGGGCTTCTCCATATCCTGTCACCTGCTGTTTCAGTGAAGAAGGCTGTAACATTTGAAGGTTTTATTTTGTTTTAATCATGCCTTTATCATGACCTCTGTGTGGGTTGACAGCTGTTATTAACATCACCTTGGGTTCTCCTTGAGAATTTTTACATCTGGAAATGGACCCAGCACCTCTGAACTAAACAATAGCTTTAAAAAGTCAGCAGGTTTTTTCAACACAGCCAATTCTGTCTCCTTCTAAAGGATAAAAAACAAACAAACAACTAGATAAATAATGTTCATGAAGGCAATCTGTTTCCCAGCGTCTGTCGTTCCTTTTCTGTCTCACCCACTGTGTTCACCGCTTTGAGGCACTGGCAGTAACGTGAGAAGTCTCCCGAAGTGTCACCTGCTCCCGAGGAGGGCTTCACCTGGGAGCCCACTTCAGGGGTGCATGACAGTAAGGAACAAGACTTTGGAAAAGACTTCGCTCTCTTTTAAAAATCTTTTTTAGACGTGGGACGGATGGGGAGCAGTTAAGGTGCAAAAAGGGGATTATTATTTTTAAAAATTCTCTTGGATATTTTGTTTCGGATTTCCATCCAAGCTAGTTTAATAGAAATGGCTAAAATTCCAGCTGGACTTTGGCTGGATAGGGAAGGTAATTTTCTATGTATAAATGTTGGAGAAAACGGCGAATGTCTTCCAAAGAAGCTTGTGGCATCTTTTTCTACGTCTGCCCCCCAGCCCCAATCTACTGCTCTCAGCAGGTGTTAGAACCAAGGCTGGCCAGGGGCCAGGGACCTGTTCTGCTAAGGCAACGTGTCTTTGGTGCAAGATAGTCCACATTTCTCAGCTTAACTTTGCTTTTTATTTGTAAAGGGTATTAAAAAAAGTACTTGCTGTGTTCACCTCATAGAATGTTAAAAAATGATCCAATAAAATGATGTAGATGATTGTCTTTTGAGAAGGTAGCGTTGCACACAAAGAAAAAGGTGTAATCATGAACTCTGGCCTCATCCCAGTAAGACCTGCTATTCAGGGAGAATTAAAGTCATTCCTACCGTCTGACGGACAGGTCACCCACAACTCGACCTGGGACTCAATGGGAGACTCCAATGCTTACTTTGCTTTTTCCCATTTGATATACTTGATACATGTGGTTGTGGTTACAAGCAAAATGATGTGAAGTCTTTCCACTTTCAAAGACACGAATCCTTCAGCGATGGAAGCCCGTCCTAGCCGAGTTTGAAGTTTGTAACTTCCTCCAGGAATCAAAGGGCAGATCTGGAAGGAAAGGGACATGGCACTGAGTTCTTTTCGTAATCACAGTCATAAAGTACAGAGACGACAGAGATGAGCGTCAAACGCAAAACTGGTGGAGGGGTCATGGCGGCTCAAAAGATGGGGTGGGAAAGAAGCCAGGTCACAGAGTGGGGTGACAGGAGTGTCGGGCCTCAGCTCCTGTGTCCTCATTCTAACCATCGGGAGGGTGATCTGCTCAGCTCCTGGGGGGGGACCCTCACGTTCACGACCCCCTCCTCCTTTCTCCTTCTTCTTCCTCCAACGCGGGCACATCAGGTTTGCCTGTGGGTGCTACCTGGGTCCTGCTGCTGCCATCATTCCGACCAGAACGGCCTGCTGACTTGTGTGCTGGACTTCAGGGTGGGCTGACCAGATGTCCCATGTTAAACAGAACAGAAAACAATGACACTGTCCTGTTTCGAATGGCACAGACGGTCAGCCTACGGACACCTTGCATTTAGCCCAGTGAGACGAGGCCGCCCCTATGTACCAGTTGAAATGGAATAGTATTGTCATTTTCTGTCCCATTTAAAATGGGCCATCCTGGTGAGCCTCCTTCAAGGTGTCTGGAATTGCAGCTCGGAACCCAGGCTTCTGGATCAGTAGAACTCCTTAGTCACCTGATACAGGGCCCACGTTTTCCCAGGGAAGTTCCTTTCTGACGTCCTGAGTGTAACCAAGCCCGCATTGTCCGGAGGCCACAAAACCGAGTTAGCGTGCTGAGCAAATGAATTGGTCGTCCATGCGTACAAGGCATCTTTACTTCTAGTTCATAAAATCATCTGGGTGGATTGATGGAGGTTTAAACTTCAGGTAGGCACAGGGCGTAAACACAGCACCATGTGCCATGTTTGGTTACTACAGGCTCAGAACACAGGGACTTTATGGCAGTTCAGCAGACCCTTTGATGTGGCGCTGCTTTAAAGATGTGTTATCTCTGCAAAGCTTTCCCTTGGAAGATGGAGTGGGTGCTGGCAGCCCGTAAGCCATCAAGCAGATGATCTACTGACAAACGTTGACACAATTCACTGCATCGGTTCCCCTGATACATGCAAAACACTGCTTTAGTTTAGAAAAATAATATAGTTCTCAAATCCCTTTCATGTGGTAGGGTTTATGAGGCAAGTCTTGTCAGACATAAGCTCTTCATAATGAAAGAAAAGTCTCTTTGATCTGTCTTCCCTGAACTTTCTATCAACATGGATTATTTTAGGTTCCGAACTGGGTATACGACGGGAGGAAGGAAAACAGATCATGCCTGGAGTACGCAGCCGCCCAGGCCCGCGCCGTGCAGGGGAGCTGCAGTCGGGCTTGCAGACTGTATTCACCCCTGCCAAACAACTAGCACTGTTCCACCAGAATGTTATATTTGCTTTTTGTTTTTTTTAAATCCATGGATCTCTTCATGCAACTGGAAAATTGTGCTTTCCTCCTGGGGCTGAACTATTTGCTATGTGACTAATGTGTCGGATAACAGGCTGGCTGAGCACCTTCCTCTCCAGAGCTCTGAGGGTGTCCATGGAAAGGAGTGGGCCCCCAAAGAATAGGGAGTAACACGTACCCCTTGACTGGGCTCCCTTTATAGTCAACCTTCCTTCTTGGCTTCAAACCCTGTGAAGAAAAAGCACAGACTCTTTAGTCCTCGATGGGTTGGGTCTATTGGCTTAGTTAAAAAAGACAAAATAAAAGAAAAGACCTCCCTTCTCCCTTGAGTGCAGGGACCCAGCAAAGACGAGGTTCTCGGGAGGGTAAGAGTGACCCACCTGAGAAGGTGTGCAATTGGGCTTGCCCTGTGGGCCACCAGTGTGCTCTCCACGCAGGAACCCAAGACCTGGATTTGAGAGAAGGAAGGCCTGGTCTCCAGGAGGGCTGAAGCTGAGCTGATGGCACACACGTGGTCCGCTGTGGTGGCTTTAGATTCTTTTGTGCCACGTCTAATGCGCAAGTCATTGGGGCTACATCTGGTAGTTGGGATGGTGGCCGAAAGCACATCTTTGACCCGTGTGCTTCCGTGCCAGCTTGACACTGCGCCACCTTTGACTTTGATTGACTCGCAGCCCCTTGGCCTTAGCAACCCTTCCCCATCTGCCCTAGGGAAGCCGATTTGGGATTCTCGAAGCCTTCGGGTCATGGGCAGCATGACGTCTACACAAGCTCATTGTCCCTTCTTCCTGAGCCTGAAGGCGCTTGGGGCCCCTCATTACATCACACACATGGCAGAGCCTACTGCTGTCCCTGCAAGAGTAGGTGCTCAGTAAATGCGGAGGGATGACGAGGAGTCTGATGGCAAGAATGCTGGGAGCCCAGTGTCCCTCCACTGCCGCCTGCAGCATGGCGGGGTGGGTGTTGGCCGCCGGGCAAGGGGCACTCCTTTGCCTCAGAGAGCCTCCTGCCAGGCACACTCACGGAGGGCAGCAATGGTTCTCGACTCTTCCAGGGTGTTCTCGCGGATGCTGACCCCTTCCTTGACGCAATATGCTGCCTGGCTCCCAGTTACCCAACTCTAGCTCCCACTGCTGTAGCTGGGTGCACTCAGTCCCCACCTACACACTTAAGCCAGCCCCAAACCTCTAAGATGAGGCTCTCTAAGGGGGAGCCTGGACTGGAGATTCTGCCTTGCTTCCCTCCCTGTGGACCTGACTCCTGCTTCTATCCTGGTTCCAGTCACTGGATTTTCTATCGTACCTGTGGTTATACCTGCTCCGCTGTATCCAGTGTCATCACCTGTGTCCCTGTCCAGTCTCCCTGCAGCTGGGGTTCTGCTTTGCTTCTTCAGACCTCCAGGAAGCCTGTCCCTAAACCCTAGCACAGGGCCGGGCCCACTTTCTGATGAGTCCTTTTGCTGGGGAGCTGGGTCTCCCCACCCTGCTCGCTTCCCACATGCTCAGCTTAGTGTGCAGCCTACCGAGCACCCCTAAACCCCTGCCCTTGCTACCCACGCTGCAGCCCTAACCATGTACGGGAGACTGCCCAGCTCTGCATCAAGCAAGTTTTCTAAATCTACTGTTCTCACACACTTACCTGCCCTGCCTGGGAAGCTGGACGTCCTCCCATTTCCTACAGCCCAGGCGGTTCCCAGGGTCCACCCACCACCCAAGGGTGTGGCTGGGCCCCCGGGACCTGCCCTGCAGCCCCCGAGCTCCGCCCTGATGATGAGTGCAGCGACAGGGCAAACGCCAGCACACAGCTGGGTGTGCTCAGACATTTCCCAATGGGGTGGCTTGTGGCCCTTCTGGTCGGTTAATCACTGTTCCTTGGGAACTTTTGAAGAGATGATCCCTGTCACCCCCATTTTAATAACTGGACAAGTCAAGGTGGGGTTTATTTATTTACTTAAGACTCATGGCCTACCCCAGTGAGGGTAGCTCAGACCTCAGGACCCAGTTTAACATGTCCCTGTGTCATGATCTATTTCAACAAGGACGGACTTGAAGTCTATAATTTTCCCAAAATTAAAAAATCAGCTTTGCAGCTGATCTGGAGGGTTGCCTCTTAGCTGTACCCCGTGGGTGAGAATTCTTATCTTGTGACAACCCACTGAGCCGGCATTGAATCACCCAATTACTGCAAATTCTTTTCTAAATAGAAAACACTCCACAGCCTCCAATGGAAATACCCCAAGATCAGCCGCAAATATCTAGCTCATTGACAGAAGCTTGTTTTGGGCACGAACGCCCCACCGTTCATTCTTTACTTCCATTTCAACTCCAGCAGACGTGCTGCAGGTGACCTGGATAGAGTTGGCAGAGAGGCCCCTGGGGGTGGGGATGGCACGTGCGATGCGCCCACACGCCCTCCTGAGCCCCAGCCCCACGGGGCTGCCTTGTTTGGGAGGCGGGGTCGTGCCCACTCAGTGGGGCGCACAGCCTGAGAGGCCGCGCGGCTGAGGGCCTTGGTGCTGAGCGGGGAAGGAGGTTGGGGGGCCCTGTGCGTCTTAATTCCACCTCAGCCTTCTTATCCCTGGAGCAATCAGCTTCTAAACGAAGCTCTTCCTGGGGACTTTGCAACCGTTTGTACAATTCTGGGTGCTTTGGGCACAGAGAGCCATGGAATATGTGGGCATGAGGTGTAAGAAAGACAATAGGTTCTAGTGGCAGCACTCCTGTTCAGATTCTTCGCTCTGTTCCCTTCCTAGCTGAGGACCTCCGGCGGTGGGGGGGTGCTTCGGTTTTCTTACCTGCAGAACCAGAAGCTATCTGCTTCATTTATTGTGAAGATGGAATGATTTCATGGAGCTAACCCAGGTGAAACCCCTGATCCTTCAAGCAACCAGTAAACACATTCCCCCCTAAATTAAGGCTAGTACTTTAAAGGATTAAGGAGTATTGTGATGGGGTCCAAAGTCAGAGTTAACCTTTGAACCCCAAGGCAAACCAGGAGCTGGGACTGAACACAGCGATTGTTCAGAATTCAGCAACCTGCTGGGCAGTGCACCTCCCAGGCCCACCATCCATGGGGCAGCCTGACGCTTGGCTGTCACCCTTCTTTGCCTTCGGGGTGGCTGACATCAGTGTGACCTGTTGGCCAGCCTGTTAGGCCACTTCCTTCTGCTGTGGCTCGTCCTGGGCCCGGTGGGTGCTGGCCTTCCACTGCAGCCCATGGCCCAGCACGCAGAGCTCTGGGGCAGATGCACCCCTGCTGCAGCCCTTCAGTTCTGGGGTGCAGAGGCTGCTCCATGGCTCTGTGTCCTTCCTGGGGCTCTCCTCACTGCTGCTGCCAAGAGAAAGGACAGGCGGAGATCAAACACTCCTGTGCTGTTCCTCTGCGCCCCTCCTCCACTCCCCATTCTACCTCTCATCTGTCCCTCCGGGGCTGTCCTCCCCATGGGCCTGGGGGAACCCGCGGCCAGGCCTCTGCCTTTCTGCATCAGGTTTGCCTGGCGGGTGCTGTGGCTGGGCACTGTGGGAGCCCAGCTCCTGGCATTTCGGTGGACAGGTTGAGTCCTGTTCTTACCCCTCACGCCCAGGATCCTGCTGTTCTGAGCAAAGCCACTCCCTTAGGAGCTCTGGGAACTGGGCCTTTATTTTATTCTTGTTTTTAAAGCACTTGTTTTGTTTTTAATGAAGGGCTAGGCTCAGCCAGTTGAGTTAAAAACAACACCAACAATAACAGCCGATTTAAACAACAGCAACAGGTTTGCTCTGTTGCCACCATTTCCCCGAATGGAGTAAAATGGAAACAGCTCGGCCCAGGCCTGGCATTGGGCTCGAACAGACCTTCCCGGCTGCTGAGTGATGCGGTGAGAAGGGCTTTGCATAGGGACTGGGGCCAGGCACCCCGTATGCTGTGCGAGTGCTGCAGGGAGGGCGGCCACAAGCATGGAACCGGGCCCCAAAGGGGGCCCAGCTCAGGAGGCCACACAGGCTGTGTGCTGGCAGGCTGGCCTTACGATTGCGACATGAAGGTTGGAGTCTCGCTGTCCGGGTTCAAGTCCTGGCTCTCCCACTTACAAGCTGTGTGACCTGTAGCGTATTAGTTAATCACTCTGATTCTCAGTCTCCTTCTGTGTAATAGCACCCATTCCGTAGGGTGCTCGAAAGTGCTTAAAACTTAACGTGTTGACTAGCACGTAATAAGTGCTCAATAAATGGCTGGTTATCACGCTGGTGCTGCTTTGTAGCATGAATAGGAAGTCACACCTGGAAAAGACCCTCAGGACCACCCTGTTATACCACAGGGGGGTACCTCAATCCATCACTTTAGGGCCAGGACTAGACCCAGCTCCCTACATTCATAGACCCAAAGGCCCTTCTCTCTGACTGCGACAGCATGTGCTTGATTAGTCCATGAACTCTGCTGTGGCAGGAATGGGGGAGTGCGGTGGGGTGCCACTATGATTGGTGTACCTACATGGTTTTCAGGCAGTGAGGGACCCACTGAGGTGCTTAGAGCCAATCTCATCCGTGTCAGCCTCTGGCCCCATCATGGGTCCCTGCAGGACCAGTGTACTTATGGGCACAGCTCCCACCTTACTGCTTCTCCCCTGTACCCCCAGAACAGCGGAGGGCATATGGACATGTACTTCCTCCACGACCTAGTGCAGCTCTCTGATTGGAGCAGCTGGCAGGAATGGAAGGGGCACGCCCAGGGGAGAGGCTGTGGCACGCAGTGTCCGTGGAGGCTGACCCCAAGGTCTGACCAATGATTTGGTCCTAGAACTGTGTCTTTCCCAACCTCAACCTCACAGCTGTGTGAAGCTCAGGCCAGGAGGTCGATTTTCCTGGTTCCACCATGTGGCTGTGGTTCCACCTGTGCCCAGAAC
>PVJL010014326.1:0-28490 GCA_004026885.1 Lyroderma lyra | reverse complement strand
GTACATATACACAATGGAATATTACTCAGATGTAAGAAAAGATGAAATATTGCCATTTGCAACAAAATGGATGAACCTGGAGATCATCATGCTAAGTGAAATAAGCCAGACAGAAAAAAAAAAGAACTGCATGATTTCACTCATATGCGGAATATAAAACTGAAAGCAAAGAAAAAAAGAACTGAACAAACTAATAACCCATGGACACAATCGATAGTTTAATGTTTATTTGGGGACGAGTGGGTTAGGGAGGGGAGAAAGGGGAGGGGGTGGGAGAGGAGGGGGGGAAGCTAAATATAAGGGAATGGAAAGAGGGGTCACATTAGGTGGTGAACTTATTATGCATCAAGTTGACAATGCACTGTGGAACTGTATGCCTGAAACCTATGTAATCCTTGCTAACAGATGTCACCCCAATAAGTCTAACAATAAAAATGAATTTAAAAAAAAAATAATGTATTTATCTCAGTTTTTCAAATATTTGAATAAGCTTTGCCATCTTATTAGTCTCCTCATTAATAAGTTACTAAATACTTAGCTGACATGTTTATCAGACTCATATTTCTAAGTTGAAGTTTATATTTAACATCTCATTTAGAATAGATTTTTCTGTCAAGGAACTTACCCCTTCCTTCTTTGAGTAACTAACTGCTCCTTCCTCACCCATTATGTGAATGAAGTAGGGGGTGCCATCCCAGTATACTTCTTTCCCAGCCATAAATTGAAGAGCATTTTCCAGGACATTTCAGTTGTAATTCCACATTTTATTGTCTAATAGTTTATTTGTTAAATTAAGACAAATGTCTATCCTTCCTGAGATCTATCATCTATCAATCTATCTATCTACCTATCTATTTATTATCATATATCTATATCTGTATATCTCTCTCTATATTTTTTATTTTAGGAGCTAAAGAAATAGACTTAGTTAAAAGAGACAGCTGAATGAGAGTCAGGAATTATCAACCACATTTTTCTCATGACATTAAGAAGCAGAGGAGCAAAAGAAAAATAGAGAAAATGAATTGTAATGATTCTCTAAGTTCCTGTATCAAATTTTGCTTCAAACCACATTATTTCTAGTCTTCCCAAGTGAAAAGGAAAAAGTAAGTTTTTGCTTAAAGAAGTTTGATTTGCTTTTTTATTTCTCATAACTAAATAATCCTAACAAAAGTCTTAAGCAATGGAAATATTGAGGCATAGATTTAGCAAACATTTACAATAAATATGAACATATTCTGTATTATATAATAAAAGCTTAAGTAAAAGTTCATACTAAACTATGTTACTATATTATGTTTTGAAGAAATATTCAAAATGGACATGTTTTATGCATTATTAATTTTTGACTGGAATATCTTCAGTCCAAAACTGAAATCACAGATGATGAGACTGTAGTAAATATTAATAATTCAGGGATAGTACTAGAAAATTTTAACGAGAATTAAAAAACGAATGGCAATAATCAAAATAAACAAAAATGGTGCTATAATACTTGAACACTCACAAATATCCATGTTTGTTGAAGATCTTAATGTAACATTGGAAGTTAAAATGACAGATTCACATTATGAATTACAATATATCCAATCATGAAATTTATCATTTTTAACAACAGCTTAATACATGGTATATAGAAATCTTTGGAAGGTTTTGAAGCTTCAGTAGTAGAGATTTATTTAGAAAATATTTGCTAGTAGTTTCAAAAATAAAAATATGTAACTGTTAAAATAATCATGAACATATATTTTGTTTTCTTAAGAGAACATTTCCTTTCATTACAAAACATTTAGAAAATAATGGAAACTAATATAAAATTATTGATATTTAATTTTTTCTTTAAATAAAACAATAGCTAATTTTACCTCAGAAAAATATTTAATAAATGTGTGTGTGTGTGTGTGTGTGTGTCTGTGTGTTTAATACATTTGATAATAATAGAGCTTTATATCTGCCCTCCATTTCCTCTTACTTGGGCCACAGATGTTTCCTTTTTTACTCTTGTTAATTCATACATTTTGCAATTATCTTCTTTGCCCTTAATTTGTGCTTAACTTTTATCATATGTTGCCTTCCTACTAAAAAAGAGTAGATCAGAAAGTAGAAGGTGAAGGAAAAATTGTAATCACTGAAATCTTTACCTGTATCTACTGTTCTCCTCATTATCAAAAAACATTTGCAGATTGTTAATCAAATACACTCCTCTAAAACTTTGGCATAAATATATTTAAAAACATTTATATCACATTATAATGACTACTTTGTATGTATGGCTTTCATGACATTCTTTCTGATTTCTGAATAGCAAAGACAGACTATGAGGGATGGTCAAGAAATTCATGGAATAAGGATTATCAGAGAGGTGGGAGTACTAGTGCACACAGTTTGATTGTGTGACATTCTTAGTATATGTGACAAATTTCACCCAACTTATATCTGTGTTCTTTCAGATATTGCAGAAGAGACACGTCAAAAGTGAAAAAAAATAAGTATGGATAAAACTGAATTTTGCACTGTCAATATGTTCTCACAAAACAAGGAAAAACACCTCAAACAAGTTCAGAAGAGATGTTAGCAATTTATGTAGGCTGTTGCCCCGGAAAATCTATGGTTTTTCAAGCACGGTGAAGAGTCAATTGAAGATGACTTCCGTCCAGGATATCCTATTGAGGCTACTTCCTCAGACATTGTCGAAAAAGTTGAAAACTTGTTGTGGAAGATGCCAGATTGAATAAAAAGCAGCGTGCAGAAATGGTTGAAGTATCACTTACAACCATTTTGAATATTCTCTATCAGCATCTAAGCATGTCAAATGGCTGTGCAAGATAGGTACTAAGAATGCTCATATCACTTCAAAAATGGTGTGTAGTGTGTTCATGACAGTTGTTGGACTTCTGCAAAGACAACAAAGATCAAGTTTCAAACCAATTATAACTGGAGATGAAACGGGTTTATCATTATGAGTCTGAGTCAAAGCAGAAGTCCATGAGGTGGCATGCAAAGGGCATGCCACCCCCTAAGAGTTGAAGGTGTTGCAATTAGCTGGATAAATCATGGCTACTTTGCGGGGGATACAGAGGTTATCTTGCTGATTGATTACAAGAATAAAGGTGTCAACTGGAGAGTACTATTGCAGTCAGTTGAACATTTAAAAGAATCTGTGAAGGAGAAAAGAAGAGGAAAACAGACCAAAAGAATGTTGATTTTGCATGACAATAGGCCCAGGCACAAGAGCAATGTTGCATTGGCTACTCTTCACAGCCGTGACTTCCAAATGTTAAACCACCCTCACTGCAATCCAGACCTAGTTCTGTCTAATTATTATTTTCTCCCCAAATATAAAAAATGGATCAAGGAAAGAAATTTACAGATGACAAAGAAGTTAAAGATGTAATTTGAGGGCAAAACCAAAACTTTTTTGGTATAAATAAACTTAGAAGGTATAAATAAACTTACTGAAAGATCTAAAAAGTGTATTAGGGTTAAGGTAAATATATTAAAAAGAAAAAATAATAAAATGATTGTTTTACCCTTCTTTCCATTTATTTCATGAATTTTTGACCACCCCTTGTATTTATTAATTATCATTTTTATCCACAGGACCAAGCACTGTACTATAGAAACAATGAAATCTATCATCTCTTTATATCTAATTAATTAGTATGATAGTTCCTAAATTAACTTTCCTATAAGCCAGTGAGTTCTAAATAAAAGAGCCAAGTTATATTTTATCCCAATTAATGCTATTTATTATACTTCTCTTGACAGACTGTTTATACAGTACTGCATACTATAAAAAAAGGTAATTTTGCTGCCTCCAAAATGTATATGTTTTTAACCCATTGCCAATCTGGTATATGATGGCTATCCAAAAAGTATCCAGCCATGTAATATGAAAAACAGAGGCATTTATGACTAGATCTTTTCCAGACAGCCCTTGTATTTCTTAAAGAATTTTCAACTTACATCCTATAGCCATTCAGTGTTGAGGAGAGGGTAGGTAGACTCACTACTTGGCCTTGTAGACAGTCTTCCCAAAAGCTCAGACTTACTAATTTTGTTTATTGGGAACAATACATTTTTCTATGTTTCTGACAAAATTTAAAACTGTTTTTATTATCCACAAAAATATTCACTTTAAGAATTTTTGCCTCCTTTTAATATTTTTATCTTTTATCTATATTTTCCTTTCTCAGAGGTTAAAGTTTTATTTTCTATTTATCTAAAAATATTTATTATAGGACAGAATACATTATCAAATAAAAGTATATTGCTATTTATTGTAAAACTGCAAATGCCCCTTATATCATTTGGTTTCTTCACATTATTTTCATCTGTTTTATGATGGTAACTATAATTTAATAAATGCAGAGCATTAAAAATCTTTTTTAATTCATGCACTTTCTACACCAAGATTGTCCAATGCGTGTTCTGTGGGCCAGGTCACATGTTGCCAAGGATGGCTTTGAGTGCATCCCAACAGAAATTTGTAAACTTTCTTAAAACACTGCAAAAATTATGTGTGGACCTTTTATTAGCTCATCAACTATCATTAGTGTTAGTGTATTTTATGAGTGGCCTAAGACAGTTCTTCTTCCAGTCTGGCCCAGGGAAGCCAAAAGGTTGGACATCCCTGTTCTGCACATTGCTGTGCTTAACATATTGCAAATGCTTATATATATATACACACACACACACACACACACACACACACACATATATATATATATATATATATATATGCTCATATCTATATTTTTTGCTGCATTTAGTGTGTTAACAATGACAATATTTATAAGACCAATATATGCATAGGTTCTTCTCTCATGCAATAATTAAAGTTACTTGTATAAATGTATGCTATTTTGCAAAAATAAGAAAACTACATGCTAGTGGCTTCATTTACATCTACTTGTATTTTCAAACTGGCCATATTTTTATATGTCAACAAAAAATTAGTTTGGAAATCAAATGCTTTGCATAAGATTATAATAAAAAATAAGCTGGTGCATTAGAGAACTTAAAGATCATAAGTAGATTTTGCTTTAATGCAGTACCTCTAGTGTGCAGGACTTTTTATTGGTGCCAGGGACTCAGGTCCATGACAGATTTTATATATTTACTTGTTCTCTATTACAAGCAGAACAACAGTTTGGGCATTCTAGCACTACATATAAGAAAGTCAGATAATTCTTGAAGACAAATAATTTACTTAGACTTTTTCAAGTTTTTAATAAAAGCTATCACTCAAGAAAAAAGAGAAAGAAAGCATAAGAGAGAAAGAGAGAAAGAAAAGGAAAGGAGAAAAGAAAGAAAGAAAGAAAGGAAGGAAGGAAGGAAGGAAGGAAGAAAGAGAGAGAAAGAAAGCAAGCAGGAAGGAAGGAAAGAAAGAAAAGAAAGAAAGAAGGAAGAGGGAAGGAGAAAAGGACAAAGGGTGGATTTTAACCACTTTAGAAGATTTGGAGTAACATATTACTGTAGTATTTAGAGTCAGTCCTAGGTGTCACTTAATCTCTTGGAAAAATTCCCTCTAAATTAAATACCCAGATTTGATGTCTATGGTTTCTTTTAGCACTAATATTTATGACTATGTGTCTAGAAATAAGAAACAGAAAATAAGACTAAATTTTAATTTTATCGAATGCATAAATAACCTTCTGTGGTAATCTTACTCTTCTCAGGGGAGCAACTCCCGGCCCACCACACTGGTTGATTTTTCTGCCTAGATTGTTCTACTTAGATTATCCATCTGGCTGGCTAGCTTTCTCACCTCTCTCAAGTTTTTGCTTATCTGTCATCATCTAAATAAGGTCTATTTCTAACAATCCTACCTGAACTTGTAATCTTCCTTTACTCTCTCTATACCAACATCCTCTACTTCCTTGTACTGTAATCTATCTTTTCTTTCATTCATGTACTTTTTCTCTTTTAACACACTGTATAACTTACTGACTTGTGCTTGTGTTGAAGTATCTGTGTTCTCTCTGCTATACGATAGTGTCTCCAAAGGCAGGATTCCTTGGTTAAGTCACTGGGGTTTGCACAACACCTAGAAGAGTGCCTGCACTTTGCCATCATTTAATAAACATGGGCGGCGGGGGGATGCACCCCAGCGCCCAGATCGCCTGGCTTTTCTCTCCTTCCGCAGTCTGGGTTTCCGCTTTCCTCCTGGGTGCCGGGGGAGGGGGAGCGAGGCTAAGCCCTGTCCGTGCTGCCGCTGCCGTGTGGCCCCCAGACCCGGACCCCGAACCAGACCCCGAACCGGCCGGCCGCTCCGTGCCCTCCTGCCAGCGCGCACCTTCCTCTGCTCGCTCAAAGGCCGCCTCCTGCTGGCGGAGTCGGGTCTCTCCTTCATCACCTTTGTCTGCTATGGGACGTCTTCAGCATCTGCCTTCCTCACAGCCCCCCTGCTGGAGTTCCTGCTGGCCCTCTTCTTCCTCTTTGCTGATGCCATGCAGCTGAATGACAAGTGGCAGGGCTTGTGCTGGCCCATGATGGACTTCCTACGCTGTGTCACGGTAGCCCTCATCTACTTCGCTATATCCATCACAGCTGTCGCCAAATACTCAGATGGGGCTTCCAAAGCAGCCGGGGTGTTCGGCTTCTTTGCCACCATCGTGTTTGCAATTGACTTCTACCTGATCTTTAACGATATAGCCAAATTCCTCAAACAAGGAGGCTCCACAGACGTGACCACAGCCAACAAGGAGGAAGAAGAGAATTCTGACTCTGACTCCGACTGAAGGCCTGCCCTGCCCTGCCCTGGCTACCCGAGCCACGCAGGGCTTCCCTCCTATACCTCTGACCCACTGACCAGAGCGATGGGACCAGCTGTATTGGGAGGCAGGGGAGGGAGGCTGTGACTTCTCGAGCAGCAGCACTTGCTGATGGAGCGGGCCTCCTCACAACCCTAAAGTGATGTTCCTGAGTTCACCACTCAAGATGACCCCGCATGGCTTAGCATATCTAACCACTCCGCACAGGAGGGCATTGTGAATATTCTGCCACTCCTCCCCATTTCTGTACCGCAGACCTTTAAGCCCTTTAACCTTTCTGCCAAAAATAAGCACAAAGGGACAAAGCAGATAGAACCTTATTACCCCACCACAGGAGATGTTCATGCTGGGAGATGTGAGGAGGGGACAAAAATGGGACAACAGACAAGTAAGACCGAAACCACCGTGGGGGCCAACCTGCTAGGCCCCAGTGGCTTTTGTTTGTACTTGGTGCTCCTGCTCATACCAGACACTTTTGTCAAGAATGAGCCTTCCAAGATTTCTTTGGTTCAAGCAGCACCAGTTCCCTCTTCATTCTTGAAATGGAGAAAGCTGACCTTTGTCCTATCATCCAGGAAAATGGGTCTCAGTGCCCATAACTGACACCTCACACTCTAGGAGACTGAGTCTTCTTCAGGTGACATGACTATTCTGAGTCTAAGACTTTCAAAGAAAAGCTCATAGAGTACCAGCTCCAAAAGATTGAGGGTACCAAAAGATGAAATAGCAGTGACAATGTCCTAGGTAAGCTGGGCAGGCCCAGCCAAACCCTCTTTCCCTGGGGGCCCACCAGCAGGTGACAGACAGGCTCTTGGACTCTCAGGACAATGTGCTTCTAGACAACAGAGCAGGTCTGACTACTTCATGAGAA
This sequence comes from Lyroderma lyra, assembly GCA_004026885.1. NCBI lineage: Eukaryota > Metazoa > Chordata > Mammalia > Chiroptera > Megadermatidae > Lyroderma > Lyroderma lyra. The sequence goes on along the minus strand of PVJL010014326.1, from coordinate 20,843 downwards.
GTGAAACACGCTTTCAGTGTCACCTAAGGACCTATGCTGTGTGTATATATATAAAATCTTCAATGATATTTTGTACTTTATATCATTTTTTTTACACAAAAGCTGCTGCTTAAATAGCATTTATGTGACTCAAGAGGCCTTATGAATGAGCCAGAGTTCTGGACCCCTTTTTGGGCATTTGTAACTTTTGCTCTTCTCTTGCATGTGAACCTCCTACTCTGACAAAAGCCATGATGGATTAAACCAGACTGACCACCTAAAAATATATATATTTATGGAATGAATGAATTATTTAGAAGTCTATACTGACATATTCTATAATTTTAAAGGATCTGAAAACAAAGTATGCCTTTTCAAAATAGCAAGTGCATGTTCTCTGAAACTAAAATAGAATGAGAAAACTGTAGAAAACATGTAAATTAATGTGACTAAGTAGAAAGGGAGAAATGTATGTTTTGAATCTAAATTTTGGAAACAGAATCTTTTTTCAAGCATAGGAAACCAGAATATAAACTAATGACAGTAAAATAGGCAAAAGACAACAGGAGTTTAAAGGAAAAAAAAACAACTCTGTGTTGGTATGAGGGGAAAGAAAATCTCACCCATTCATTTCTTCCACCTTACCCCAACCCTACCATTTAATGGAGGTTTTGCCATTTCTGAAAAAACCTAGGATAATTTAAGAAACACAGTTTGAAAAAAATCAACTTGAGGAAAGAATTACTTACTAAGGCTAGCGCCAAAATTTACTAATGATAATGATGGGATAATTATTTAACATAAGATTTTGATGGGTCTTACTTCCTTTTATCAGTGGATTATGATTTTATATTAAAACTACAGAAAATGAGGAAAGTTTTAATCAGATATAGAACCCTAGTGTTTGTATATTATAGAAATGTAGATAACATTTTTAAAAGTTTATAAGTTAATGAGGTATTCATAATAATAAAGGTAACAGTTTATATGGAGATCATATATTATATATTTCTAACTTGTTAAGGGGCCATATACAGAACAGAAGAGAACCATTCTTTCCCCTCATTTAGACCTCTGCAAGCCACATCCACTGTATGGGTCTTCTTCATAGCAGAATAACATAAGCAGAAGACTAATTTTTATCTCAATGTTTAAGTTCTAAAGTTATCAAAGAAATTAATAAGTGCTTTCCATTTTTTAAAACTTTCAAACCACTTTTTTTTTTTTTTTTTTTTTTTTGCTTTGTGGTATGTGGGTAGCTCCCTGGCTGGGAATCGAACCCAGGCCACAGCACTAACAGCGCCAGCACCGAAGCCTTAAGCCACTACTCGACCAGGGAACTCCCCTCAAACCATTTTTAATTAAACTGATATTGCCTATAGCTTTCCTAGAGAGCATATATTACTTCTAAACATTTTATTCTCTGACTTTCCTTTTAGCAGTGGCTTGGTCTAACTCTAAACCTATACAAATGAGCTGTGAGTCTGCTAAATATCTCCATTTGGCTATCTTAGTGGTCTCTCTGGAAAAGTGAGTAATTATTGATTGTTTCAAAATATTTGTATAGAATGATTAAGTACAATGATCAATATGAATCTAAATTACCTATCAAGACATCCAGTCAAATCAGCTCTGATGGTTCAATGCAAAGTTAGGCAAGTAGTGTCGTGCTTATATATTTTCATGGAAACATTTTTATTGATAGCCTTTTTAATACAATATAAGGTCAATTTTATTGATGGTCATTCAACTTATAAAATTCATAGTGTAAAGAATCACTTGAGCTTATGCTAAAACAAAAATTGTTAATGATTAATAGTCACATCAGAATCTTCTCTAATCTATGTTCAAATGAAGTACCTGCAAAATGGAATACTGATTAGTGGAATTCCCTTGTTTAAGAAGTCTATTGACTTCTATTTTGTACTCCCTCAATGGCTTATGCAAAACTCAACACTCTGCTTCCTTTACAGCTCAAGGGCATGCTATTGACATAGCATTTCAATTAAAGTTTGAATGTCATAGTATAATACATATATTCAAAGGTAATTTATTCTAAATGCAGCATCCCTTTCTTATCAATGTAAATTGATAGTATAACAAGTTTGCACATATATTAATATCAAAATTACTTCTGTATATTATATGTTGCTGAATTTAGAAAATATAACGGCCAAAATCGATACAGAAAATATCCACAATCACTAGCAGAGGAATGGGTAAACAAATTGTGGTATAACCATACAATGGAGATATACTTTATAATTAAAAATTAATGAACTATTGATATCATATGACAACTTGAATAAATCTCAATATCATTAAGGTAGGCAAAAAAAGTCAGGCAATATGAGCATAGTTTCAGCCAAATAAAATTTTACAGAATGGAATCATACAGTATATATTCATATAATGATTTACTTGAAATTATTTATTTTCAAACTTCATAATTCCCTTAGGTCATCTAAGTAGTTTCATGTATTAATAGTTGCTTCCTTTGAATTGCTGATTCATATTCTATGATAATTTATACCACATATTTGTTAAACCATAGAAATCTAAAAAAGTTTTTACTTTTTCTTTAACCTTTTAGCACTTCAAATGTCAGTTGATTGATCTCTTAATATAGTAGCATTGATCCTGATAAGAAGCTTGGTTTTTCTTACTTTGATTTTCTGTACTCATATGTTTTTAATTTCTTCTTTAACACTGTTATAAAAATATTATCTTTATCAATTTGTTGTAACTAGTGTATGATGTGTATCTGTGTGTATTTTTTCTTTGTTCATCCAGCTTAGAACTTATGGACTATTTGAATTATGGGTTTATAGTTTTCACCTAACTTGGAAACTTTTTGACTCTTGTTTAAGCAAACATGTTTTCTTCCCTATTCAACACTCTTTTTTGGACTTGAATTACATATGTATTTAGAACACCAAATATTGTCCCACAAATCACTAATGCTATTAATTATATTTTCAGCATAATTAAAGGTAAGTAATCAGTTATTTTTATGATTAATTTGGATATAATTTATTTCCATAAATATATATTCAAATTTGGTGATATTTACTCTACTTTGTTTACTATGCTAATGATACTACCCAGGAAATTTTTTATTTCAGATATTTGATTTTTTAATATCTTCATTTTTCTCCTCATTGTATTCATTATTTTTTTAAGTCATTGAGCACATTTAAGTTCTATGAATTTATGACTATGAATCACATTCCCATCAGCTATTTTTCTAATTTTATAGGTCATATTTTCTGCTTCTTTGTCTGAATAGTAATTTTGATAGCAAATATTCTCACATTTATATTTTCAGAAGCTGAGTTTAAAAAATAATTAAAGAGTGTTTAATTTTGTTCTGGCAGGCAGTTATTTACAGATAAACTTAATCTTTTGAAGTTTATTTATACACTTAAGTGCAGTTCTGGAGTAAATTCTATAGTCTACTTCCAAGCAGTGAACTATTTTGATGTCTAGTGAAAGCCCTATATATGAGTTTGCAGTTTTTTCACTTTGGCTGGTATTAACTTGAATGATTCATAAGCCTCTGTGAGTTCTAGGAATAGTCTGGTTCATGTCTTTCCAGGAATTATTCTTTCCTAGTATTTGTTCTTTGCCTAAATTCACAGAATTGCACTCTGTGGATATCCAGATTTATTTTCAGTCAGATACTCAAGAGGATGCTATATTGATTTCTGAAGATCTCTTGCTGCATATCTCTCTTTCCCAATACCTTACCCTGAAAACTCTACTTAATTCTGCTTCCTTGAACTGTTGTCTCTTCAAAACTCAGTAAGATTGCTGGGCTCTGTCTGTTCTTCCCTCGCAACTTTGAAGTCTAGGTATTTTCTCCAAGCAGAAAGCAAGGACTTTACTATTTTTTTGTTTTCCTCTTAGTGATAGATCACAGTTCTTTGTTGACTGATATCCAATGTTTGAAAATTCTTATTTAATAGTTGTACAGTTTTCTAGATTTTTATAATAGAAGAATGGGCATTTTTTCCCTTTAAAAATGAGATTTGTGTTTTGTTTTCTTTTGAGTGTATTTTTTACTGCATGGGTTCAAATAAAAAGGTAACTTCATTTATCTGGTTTAATATAATAGTTTTAGTAATAACATAATGTTAGTAGAAGTGAAATAATAATAACTAGTAATAGTAATAATAGCTACCAATATCATCATTTACTCTACATTAATCCCATGACACATACTCTCAGTGATATTATTATTATATTATAATCTTTTCAAACCATGCTAGTGTTCGGGAATACAGGAAAAACAACCCCACAAGATTTCATGTGGCTTATTTACTAGTGGCTATATGCAGAATATAACAATATTAATAAACAAAATAAACCTTGACTAATATAGGTTTTAACTGTGTGAGTCAACTTATTCACAGATATTTTTCAATAAATACCTGTACTGTTTCTGCTCAGCAATTAAGTGTCCATGGACATAGAGGGCTGACTGTATGCATTGATCTATTCTATTTTATATAGGGAACTTGAGCATCTGCAGATTTTGATAAGCACTGGGTGTCCTGAAATCAATCTGCTAAAGATACCAATGTACAAATTAGTTTGGAAAAAGTCAAAAGTTATACATGAATTTTTGACTGCACGGAAGGTGGATACTCCAAATGCCCACATTGTTCAAGCATCAACCGTATCACAATGTAAGTGCTAATAAGCTCTAAAAGAAAATAAAACAGGAAAATAGCACAGGTGGAATTTGAGGGTAATTACAATTTAGATAGTGTAGCTAGAATATGCTCTGTGAAATAGTGGCTTTTGTGTTAGAATATGAAATAGAATAGAAAGCCTGAGGGAAAGTAAAGAAAAAGTAATAAGGGATGAAATCAAAGAATTAGAAGTGGGGTAAAAAAAACACAATTTGTAGAACCTTATAAACCATTTTAATGATTTTAGTATTTACTGGTAGTGAGAAGGAATCCCCACTGTAGTATTTTCTGCAGAGGGGATTTTGTTTTAAAAAATCAGTCTAGAGGTTTGTACTTATTGAATCCCTTCAAAGAGGTACAAATTTCCAGTAATAAAATAAAAATGTCAAGGGGATATAAGTAGTTAATAATACTATATTGTACAGTTGAAGTAGCTAAGAAAGCAGAACTTACAAGTTCTCGTGACAAGAAAAATATGTAACTATGTACGGTGATGGATAACTAGATTTATTTTGCTGATCATTCTGTAATATACACAGATATAGAATCATTATGTTGTACAACTAAAGCTAATATAAGGTTACATATCCGTTCTATTTCAAATAATAAAAAAGGAATCATTCTGTATGTGGTGTTGAAAACAAACCTAAGGGGACAGGCACTGAAGCAAAAAGAGCTTTAATAGGCTGTTGTGATCATCCAAGTTTGAGTGATTGGGTTTACATAATACTACAGCAGTAACAGGGGGGGTGCAGAAAAGTGTTCAAATTACAGATTTATTTCAAAACCGATATCCAAAGCTAGGACTACCTTATTTCAAAATCTATGTAGCTTTTGTTATTTTTCTTACCTTACATCTTCCTTATTATCTAACGTAGTATTCTTAGTGTACAAGTACTCAGTGTATAACACATTATACATAATTTGTTGTATTAATTAAAATTGAACAGTGAACTTCAAAATTTTCTGGATTAGATTATTTTAAGGTAGCAACAATAAGCTTTGTGATACACACGTATGTGTGTCTAATTGTCAATAACTAAAATCAAAGGTCATTACGCTTTAAAATTTTTAAATGTTAGTGATGGTGGACAAATGAGAAAGCAAATGGAGACAACCAGTGGAAGTGGGTTAGCGAAGCAGAACATATCTGAGAGTACACATATAGTAAAGTATTAGAAAATAAACAAGTGTAGAGAATCTAGAGACAAAGAATGATAAATATATAGGACATAACGCCATAACATCTAAGAAGTAAAGTAATTGCTAAAAAAGGAGAAGACACCACTATGTTTATGTTTAGTTTATTCTCTGCAAACTGTCTCCCATTATTTGAAACACAGTAAAAAGGAAAACTTATCAAAATGATAAATAATGAAAATGTATTTTTTCTTCTTTTTTTTCCAATAAGGAAAAGACAGGTTGTTTGGTAAAGTTATAAGAAAATATTAGTTGGTAAAAACAGAAGCCCTCATTCACAACAATTGTGGAGACCTTACAATTACATGTGCAGACTGGAGGTACATGCAAAAACTGAAGCACAAAATTATCATGTGACTGATTTATTCATCCTAACTCATCTGATGACTTCCTTTTCTGATAAAGAAGACTTAGATCCAAACAGCTCTGGTTTCCTTTTTTTTTCTAATTACCTTCCTCTATGCATTAAAATACTCTAGTGAAACTCTGCCAGTATTTTATGGAGTAGCTCTTACTGCTTTCTGAATGAAGAAGGGGTGACAGATCATGATGTTCATATGGTCAGAACTAAAATATATAAAAAGTGTGATCTGTTATCTTGAAGTCAGACCTTGGAAATATGATACATATTTCTTGATAAGCTAATATAAATTAATACATATAATGCTTCTGCAAAAAACCTTTTGTTAGTAGAGAGTACATAGTAGGGTATTTTAGTCCATTTTACAGGACATTTTTTGCATTTTATTTTTGTATTATTATTTCTATTTTTCAATTACAGTTCATTAAATATTATTTGATATTACTTTCAGGTGTACAGCATAGTAATTAGGCATTTATATAATTTACAAAGTGACTCCCCCTGATTATTTAGTTCACACCCAGCACTATACATAGTTATTATAATATTATTGACATGTTTTTCATACTTTATAAAGACAAATCTGCATTTGTAAAATTCATACTTCTTATTCACTAGAGTGCATCTATTACTGTGATTTCATCTAAATTGTTGCTAGCGTGATTGTGTGACTCATATTAATTATCCCCCATATTTCCTGGTAAGCCTGTGTAAATAATTAAAGGGAATCCTTGTGTCAAATCATGTTAGAGAAGTAATATATCAAACATTTCTTGTAGCAAATCCAAAAAATTCATAGATTAACTTTTTATAGTCCCTATCTCAAAATTTTCAATAGCATGTGTTATAGATACCTTATATCTATAATTGCTCATTTTCTGGCAATCATTTTGAAAAGTATTTATATGAATATGTATTGTATGTGGGAATTCATTTAATTCACTTAATTCTTCTGACTTCATTGAAAAATGTTTTGTGTCACCTTGACTGGACTAAGAGATGCCATGGTAGTCGAAAAACATTTTCTCTGAATGTGCCCGAGAGGGTGATTGAATGTGTGCACTGAGTAAAGAAGATTATTCTCACCAATTAAGGTGTTGCATCATCCAATCCAGTGGAGGCCTGAATAGGATAAAAAGGTGAGAAAAGGTGTATATGCTATTTTTTTTTAAACAGGGACATCCATCTTTTCCTATCCTTCACCATCAGTGTTCATGGTTTTCAGGCCCTCTAACTCTGACTGAATCACAATACTGGCTTCCCTGGTTCTTCAGCTTGCAGATAGCAGATCACGTGACCTCTTGATCCTGTGAGCAAATTTCTATAATAAATGTCTTCATATATATATATATATATATATATATATATATATATATATATATCCTGTTGGCTCTGTTTCTCTGGAGAACTTTAATACATATTGCAACAACTGCATAATACATGTACTTTTATAATATAAATTTTGTTGTTGATGAAACCAAGAAGAAAAGAAAACATTTGAATAAAATTTTCCACATCATCTGGTTTGTAAGTGGTAAAGCTGAGAATGTAGCATGAGTTTAGCTGAAGGGTAGAGACATGGTCATTCATCAACAAATCTTCTATATGAATCTATATTTATGAAATAGATTAATGCTATACTCTAAGAATTATCTTCCACATTTTAATAGCAATCTGTCATATTAATTATTGATATATAACACTTTTTCAGATATACACCATAATATTACTATGTTTAACTTTTCTTTGTTTAATTTAAAAAACATTTTTCAATTACCATTGACATACAATATGGTATTAATTTCAGCCATACAATATAATGATTAGACATTTATACAACTTATGAAGTGATCACCCTGAGTAAGTCTAGTATTCATCTGACTATATGTAATTTTTAAAATTTTCATTTTATGTAATAGACTATAGAAACTGGAAAAAAAAAAGCCCTTTTATAATAGATGGTACTGTAGAGTACTTTATAATTTAGGTCTGGAATCAAATGTACCTGAACTTAAAGCAGAGTTTATAAATTGACTGTGTACATTTGGTAAGTGTTATACCCATTTAAGGCTCTGAATTAGAAATAATAAATCTAACATAAAAGTGCTGATAAAATTGAATGTGATAACATCTCAAATAACAATGTTCATGTCAGAGTAAGTGCACATTAAATGGTATATTTTTTAAATTCCCACAGCTGTATATTTAAATACACAGTCATACGTACATATAGAGATGGTTCTAAATTTAAGCAACAACATTTCTGAGTAGTTAATTGTTCTCATGGTTTATGCTGTCTTTACCTAACCAAAATATATCAATACCATTTGCCACAAATGTAAATGTTCTGCCACATACAAAGGTTTTATGCTATGTGCAAATGTGAACTGTAAACAACCTATAAACCACATTATAAAAATCAAAATGACTGGTGAATTTTATTATACCAATTTACAAATTTAGCCATAAAGTATCAGTTCTTATCTTGCTATGGTAGTACATTGCATCATTCTAATTTATGCAGTATTTGATTAGTTCCTAAAAAACACAGTTTAGCAGGATTTTTATATTGATAATCAGTAAATTAAATAAGGAACTCAATATTTATTTTGAATTTTAATTTATTGTGATTACTCCTTTACTCACATGCCAGAGAGACTTTTCAAAGATTTCTGGGAGTTCCCTGGTGGTGTAGTGGCTAGGCTTCGGCACTGTCAACAATGTGGCCTGGGCTCGATTCCCAGCCGGGGAACTACCCACATTTAAAAAAAAAAAAAAGAAAAGATTTTTTCTTTAAGTTGTAAATCCCAGTAATTTTTACAAAATTGCGTAAATGTTTTAATATAAGCTAGTTTTCTTCCTTAGAATTACTGGTAACCAAAATGTGTTTTAGAACCCAAATTAAACCTTAGTATTTTTAAAACCAAAAGAGAATGTTTTCTCCATCACTTTGGTTTCATCAATTGTGAGCAAAAATGAGATAAAGTTGAGAGTTTTCCCCTCAAAGTGTGTATATTAGTATATTTTTGTTTATTAAAAATGATTAAAGACAATAAGAAATATTATACACAACAAAATGTTTTGGATAATTTAGTTTGATATCTTAGGATAATCAAGCCAATCTTAGATATCTTAGATAAAATGAACTAAACCATGAAAGACACTTGCTACATAAGAAAATAATTTGAAATCTAAATAAACATGTCTATTGATGATGTTGATTCCTTAATAAATGAACCCTCCCAAAATGAATAATCTGAGCCAGACTGATTTAGATGACTTAAAGGATATTTAATGGGAAAAAAAAATGATACCAATTCTACACAACTTCCAGAAAACGGAAACATGGGGAATGCTTTCTAACTAATTTTATGAGGTACCTAAGAACCCGAATATGCTTGTATATTACAAATGTGTAAAACAATCTCACTGAAATAGGTTGGGAAAAAACGGTGCTGATCTGTTTGGGAATGAGTGGAGTCATCTGTAAAACTGAAGGGGGAAAAAATTGTACATAACCACTGTACTCCAGCTGATAAATATTTACTCCAGAGAGTGTAGGGTAACAATGCTGATACAATGATACATGTATACTGGAATTGAACAATTAAATAAATGAATAAGAGATGATTGGAGCCAGGTGTCTCATTGTTAGAGTGGAAAATTACAGATAAGCAAGGAAAGAGGACTAGAGATTCATTTGTTAATGGATTCATTATAGTTTGAGAAGTCATTAAGAGCTCATACTTAGCTTAATATAAATACAGATTATTTATATGTATATGTATGTATGTATGTATGTATATGTGTGTATGTATCTCTGTATGTATGTGAATACACACACACATGCACACACACACACACACAGGTATTTCTTTGCTCTGCCAGCTGAGAAAACCTAAAAGCAATGACAACCGCATAGGTTATAAGCACAGTTAGCAGCCGTATCTTAGTTTCTAACGCAATTCTCTAATTTTGAGAAATAACTCCTTGAGAAATAATTCATTTTAGGATGAAATCAAGAAACACACAAGCCTGGAAACACTTAAAATAAAGCAACACTTACAACAATATTAGTAAATAAAAAAAACACAGGAGACCATTGAACAATCTTCCAATCATCAAAGATTTCAATAATTTGGAAAGCAAAATAAATAAAGTTTTATTGACTTATAACTGAAATGCCAAATAAGTACACATGAGCCCATACTAATATAAATAAATTTTGAAATAAAAATCAATAACTAAAAAGACAAATCTGCAATGCAGAAATATTCTAAATAATTTATGTAGTCTTCAAGGAGGCAGAGTATGATTTGCTAGTCCTCATATATGAGCTGAACGTAGTTTCCTTTTTCCAAGAAATACAGCATGAAAAGGGGTTAAAAAAAATACAGAGAGAGCCTTTATAATAAAGAAACTTGACAAACACTACTTCAGTTAAGTGCTCAGGGTTATCACCAATGATTATAAGTCAGGTTGAAAGGATGTACCCCTGATATAGATGAGGAATATGGCACTTTACCTTTGTGTTCTCCCCCACAAAAGACATACCCTCAGTTTCATAATGAGAAAAACATTAGACAAATCTGAGAAGGTATTACATAAAATACCTGGCCCATGCTCCTCAAAGATGTCAAGGTCATCAAAAACAAAATTGTCTGAAACTTTCACAGTGAAGAGTAACCTACAGAGAAATAATGAATGAATTTGAATGATTAACTGATGAATAATGAAAATAACAAATAATGTAATATTCTGTATTAGGTGCTTGAAACAAAAAAAAATTAGGTAAAATCTAAAAAATCTGAATGAAGTGTGTTTAGTTAATAACCACGTATTAGTATTCATTTGTTATTTGTAACAAATGTACAAGGGGGTTCCTGGTGGTGTAGTGGCTAGGCTTCAGTGCTCTCAATGTGGCAGCCTGGGTTCGATTCCCAGCCAGAGAACTACTCCCCCCCAAACACCCCCAAAAAAACAACCCAAAAAACAAATGTATGATACAAATGTAAGATGCTAATAATGACTAAAACTATGCAGGGATTATGTAAAAATTGTCTGTATAGTTATTACAATTTTTTTAATCAAACTAAAACTCTTCTAAAAATAGTTTATATAGAATAAAAAATATATCCTACATAATTATTTATACAGCAGCAAGTGTTCATTGAATAAACTTCTCATTATTTATTTAAATATTTTGCTGATCTTAAACATATAGATTTATTTTAATTTTTAATATCTACTCAACAATATGTATTAAGTACCTCTTATATGTCAGATGCTATAATAAGACTAGAAATCTAACAAAGAAAAAGAAATAAGCTCCTGTAATAAGCATGCTAATAATTACTGAGAGAGAGGCAAAAGACAAGTAAATTTAAAGTGAATGAAAGGCAATCAAGTAAAAATAAAAATAGATAAATACGTATATACATAGGACCATATATACCTATATGTGTGCATATGTATGTATGTGTGTGTTTGTATATATGTATTTGAATGGGTAATGAAGCTGCTTTAACTAATAACAAAATCATCTCCAACTTTTCCCTATAATTGTTCTATAGACAAGAGAATGTAAAAGTAAGAGAAAGACCCCCTATTTGTATTTAATTTTATTAATCCAGAGGAGAAATGATGGCGGCTTTGGTTTAGATCAGGGTGGTAGCAGGGAACATATTAACAAGGGCCTGGTATCTGAATGCATTCCAAGGAGCCAAATGAATCCTCTCATGATTTGGATGTGAGTATGAGAGAAAAATAAACGAATCTGATTACTCTTTCTTCTTAATGAAGGCATTTATTGCTATAAATTTTCCTCTTAGAACAGATTCAGCTGCATCCCATATATTTTGGTGTGTCTGTTTCTATTTTCATTATTTAAAATATATGTTTGGATTTCCCTTGATTTCTTCTTTGATTCATGGGTTGGTCAAAAGCATGTTGTTTAATTGCCACATTTTGTAAATATTACATTTCTTTTTCGTAATTGATTTCAACTTTCATACTATTGTGGTCAGAAAAAAAAAACGATATAATTTCAACTTCTTAAATTTAAGATTTGTTTTGGGGCTTACAATATGATCTATCCTGGATAATGGTCCATGTGCACTTGAAAATATGTATTCTGCTGCTGTTGGATGGAATATTCCATAAATGTCAGTTAAGTCTATCTGGTCTAATTTTATATTGACCCTTTTTAAAAATGGGCAGAGAAACAGCATAGACATTTTCCAAATGGGACATTCAAATGGACAGGTAGGAGAAAGGTGCTCAACATTACTAATATCAGCAAAGTGCAAATCAAAACCTCAATGAGATATTACCTCACACCAGTTAGAATGAATATCATCAAAAAGACAAGAGATGGCAAGTGCTTATGAGAAAAAGAAACTTGTTTGCACTGTTTGTAGGAACATAGATTTGTTCAGCTACTCTGAAAATGTATAAAACTTACTCAAAAACTAAAAATATAACCACCATATGATTCAGCAATTCCAGTTCTACATATATAGCCAAAGGAAATGAAAAGAGGACATTGAAGTCATTATCTGTGCTTTCATGTTTATGGCTGCATTAGTTACACCAGCCAAGATATGGAAACACCTAAGTGCCAGTCAATGGATGTACAAATGAAGATGTGGTATGTGCAATGAGATATTACTTGGCCATGAGACATAAAGATATCCTGCCATTTTTAAAAACATGAATGGGCTTTGAGGTCATTATGCTAAGTGAAATAAGTCAGACAAAAAGTCAAATTCTATGTAATATTGCATACACATAAAATCTAAAAATGTCAACCTAGTAGAAGTGTACTACAATGGTGGTTATCATGGGTTGGGTAGTGGAGAGAAAGTAGAAATGCTGATCAAAAAGTAAAAACTTCCCACATAAAATGAATAAGTTCTACAGATCAGATGTATAAGATAATGACTATACTTGAGTTACTAAGAGAATACATTTAAATATTTTCTCCATAGTAAATAAATGGTAATTATATGACATGATGCATGTGTTAACTAATGATATGGTAGTAATGATTTTGCAATATATAAGTGTAACAAAATCAATATGTTGTACACCTGAAACAATGTTATATAAAACTTAAATCTTAATAAATCTAAAGGAAAAATAAATCCATAGACTAAAAAGCTTAAAGGGCCAAAGGAAAGATTACTATATTTTTTGCATAAAGTTACTTACAATAAACAGGTTTTAAGTATTTTAATACATTTGATTAACTGCCCCTGAATTCAGAAACAAATTCCCAGTAGTGAGATGGTTTAGTCTATTTCCTAAGAATTAGTACATGCATTGAATGAAGCAGCTGCATAAAACAAAAGCTTAAAATAAAGAGTAATTACACAATATTTACTTTTTATATAAAAGAATTCCAGAAATAGGTGACCCTCCATGATGATCAGACACAGACTCTTTCTCACTGCTCCAGAATCCCAGGTTTTACTGACTTTAATTATCAAGTATATGAAGGCTATTCTCATGTTATATATGTGTTCCAAGTTTCAGGAAGGAACAGGAATGAAGGGAAAACAAATTGAGAACACTTTCCTGGAGAACTTTGACAATACAATACCTTTAAAAATACTTGAAATCTCATCATCACAATTGCTTTTGTAAATATCATTTGTTAAAACTATGTCACATGAAGAAACATAACTATAATCTGCTGTGCAACATAGTACCTACAGTAAACAATACTGTATTGTGCACTTTAAAATTAAAAGGATAGATTTTTTAATTAAGTGTTTCTCTCTCTCTCTCTCTCTCTCTCTCACACACACACACACACACACACACACACACACACAGAGAGAAATTTTTGAGGCAATGAATTACCTTAGTGCCTTGATTGTGGTGATAGAATCATGAGCATATATACGTGTTCAGACTTATCAAGATGTATACATGCAATTTTTATGTATGTCAACTATACCTCATAGGTTAAGTGAAATAGGTCTCTTATTTAACTACAAATGTTACTAAAAAGGAAGAAAACTATCTTCTGTAGACATTTTTTCAGTGCCTGCACAATTAAGTAGCAATAAAAATATATTTGTTTCAAAATATTTGGGTCATATATCTGCTATTATTTCATTTAATTTCCTTAATCAGATAGAGTTTAACACTCAGTAATATGCTTAATAATCATTACTGTTTCTTCATGTCTGAGTTTATGAGAAGGAATTAAGAGAAAATCTTGAAAGACAAATCAGGCCCCACCCCCCAAAAAAAACAACTATTATTGCTCTTATGATGGTTGGACAATAGCAGGAAATTTGCTGTGTTGGTCAGAAAAAAACCAGTTGTATATATATAGAGAGGGAGTAACTAACTGCTCATTATGGAACTCAATTTGTGAAGAACAAAAATATAAAATTTACTGTAATGTGGAAACTGTAAATTCCTTGTTACTGTCATTCTTACAATGTAAGCCACTATATCTCTAGAAGGACCTTTTTAAAAAGTGATTATATTACAGAGAAAGAAAGTTATTAGCACATTTTCATGAATTAATTTATGGTTTAAATAGCTGCTATTAAAAATGATTGGGCTCCCAGGGTTTGTACTAAGGTAAATCAAGACAAAGCAAAGGAAAATGAAATATGGAAACTGCTCCAAGATAATTCATTTTAGAAATTTTTTTGTTACATTAGGCTATGTTTAATCAAAGATTTATATGCTTAAGTCGAGTGGGGTTCCAACAATACAGAAATTCTGAAAATTAATTTTCAAACTTTATTAAGATCATTCCTGAATAGTACACATCATACATTTGTATCCTTTTAATTTTTGAAATACTGTCTTAAAAACAGTTAAACCATGTAGGCATTTATAAAAGTACTGGCAAATAAATATACCACTTAGTTTTTCTGTAAGAACTAGGAAACATAGAAACTGACCCTGAGTACACCTTCTTATTCTCTATCTCTGAAACATATTTTTGTTTAAATGTACAGGAGATATGCAAATGTCAAGATAAAAAAAAAGCATTTTGACAGGCTTAGCTTTATTTATGAATCTAATATTTTTAAATCTACTTTCTCTCTTTCTGCATTGTTTTAGGCCCAGTCATTTTCTGGGATATAAAGCTTTTCTGCTTCTTAACCTCACTGTCATACTAGGTAAGGTGAAAGAGCAAAGGAGGAGGATCAAACACCTGTGAGAATGTTTTCATTAATTCATTAATAAATTAAAATTATTTTTGGAGTACTCTTTTATCTATCTTCATAAAGGTAGGAGAATATGACAGAATGAATGGAAATAGGTGTAAACCACAAAACCAAAGACAAGAAATAATGAGAATCAAATGTTGTTAACAACCTCATATCGAGTTAATAATCATGCAATTTAATCCAGAATCTTGGGTGCCAACCTAAGGAAAGAAACCAACAAAAAGCAAGTGAAATAAAATCAAACAGTTTAGAAGGATTCAGGTCATTACTTTTTTGTTCATTTGTTTTCTATTGACTTATATAGCTGAATTTTTTTCAGAGCTAATTAGATTTACTAATTGAGTGAAATAAATTTCAAATATTCTCTCTCACTCCAGAGAGAAACAGAAGTTTCTTGAGATGAACAAGTTTTTAATCTTAATATAGTCCAGTGTACTAAAGTTTTATTTTATGGTTAGTCTTTTTATTACATTAAATAAGTATTTGTCTAACCCCAAATCATAAAAACATTCTCCTATTTTTCTTCTAGAAGACTTATGAGTTAAAAGCCAATCAACACATTTTTTATCTAGAGGTCTATCCAATTGACCAGCCTTATTTCTTCAAAAGGCCACCCTTTCCTTCTTTCCTTACAGAACATCAGTGTCTTTTTTGTCATATAGCAGATGACACTACATAAATATATCTGTTTCAGGAATCTCATTCTGTTCCATTGATATTTGTCTTTCATTGCACTAATAAAACTTTTTTTAATTTCTATAGCTTTATAATAGGTCACTCAGCTTACTTTTTTTTAAGTATGCTTTTGTTTTAGATATATGTGCATGTGTTTGTGCGTATGCATGTGTGCTTGAGAGAGAGAGAGAGAGAGAGAGAGAGAGAGCGAGAGAGCACGCGAGTGAGCGCAGGCAAATTTATGGACCGTTTAATAATAGTGTGCTACATGGTAGGTTATTAAAATCAAATAAGATCATTTTTTATGAACAATTCACAGTTATTTCAAGAGGTTATGCTTCCCTCTATGTGGAGGGGGAGACCATAAACATGGGTATAAAAAGTAGAAACTGAAAAATTTTTAAGGAATTTCAAGAAGTTCTGATATGTTTTATCTTGCTAGTTCTAGAGAACCACTGAGAAGTTTAGAATGTATATATATATATTAGAATTATAAAAATATATTTAAATTAATATTGTTAAATTAGTATTAGAGTGGCAGCTGAATAAAACACAGAATGAAAGAATGCCAAGTGAAAAACACAGAATTGAGTTAGGAGGTTTTTGCAGTATTTGGCAGAATGTGAAGGGGACAGGTAGGTTTCAGGAAAAGAAAACAAATATCTATTTACCTGTAAATAGGTAACTGTCAAGTGGCAAAGCATTACACATTTGTTCCTAATTTCAGTGGAATTCTCAAATTAAAAAAAAAAGCTTTACTATCCAACTAAATACTTTGCAAATATAGGAAGTGGAACCAATATCAAAAAGTATAATTTTACTTATAGACTGTGGCAGCAAAACTAATGTAACATTCAAAATACATTATATATATATATACACACACACACACACACACACACACACACATGTAAAGAGCTTTATGGAAATATATGCATATATATATATATATATATATATATACATACACACTCATATAGACATATATACATGTATATATATGTATATATTTATACATACATATGTATATGTGTATACACACATATATATACACGTGTGTGTGTGTGTGTGTGTATGAGCTTTCTGGAAAGTATCTAGGCATGTAATATAAAAAATAAAGGCATTTATGGTTGAATATTTATATATATATGAAACATATCAGAAAATGATAAAATAGGCAAGCCAACAAACATTTTATAGCAGTAGATGCTGTAGAACTTCTATATAAATAGAAGTTAAGGGTATTAGAATAAAAACAAAACACAAATTTTGATTGAATATCATTTAAATCTATAAGTTTATTTAACCAGGATTCAGGAATAAATGTTTTGGCTCAAGCACCATTAGAAGTATTATCAGCCTGAAGAGGTGATTAATTAAAGTTTGAGCTCAATAGGGATGATATCCAATGAGATAAAATCATAGAACTTGATGTCTTACTGAAGAGATAGAGACCCTAAAGCTTAGGGGAAAAAGACCGTTGGAGTAATAAGTACTATTATTTGCAAATGTTTCCACTATGGGCCAACCACTCCCTAGATAAGGTCTTGTGTACACTCCCTTTACCATGATGTTAAGCCGTGTTTGGTGAGTGGAACCTCATTACACTTGAAAAGCAAAGTAGCTGTCTTCTGTTAGCAGAAAAAAATGTGGGAAATGTTGTCATGGCTTTGAGTTCCTTGAATTCAATAATAATGAAAACCTGGGAGACTGGATAGCACCATGTAATTATCTATGACTGAGTTAGGCAAAATCATCATCATCATCATCATCATCATCATCATCATTGAAATAGTAATCCCAGTGTTTTGACCATCTGTGTTTTGTCAACCAAACTAATTATAAGTTTTTTATAAAGTAAATCACCATTCTACTTTTGTTTGATTTCTACAAAATTTTGCTTGATTTTTATACTTATACATCGTTTAGGCAGACATCTGACTATAGTCTCTGTAGTGGGTTTTACAATCTTTTATCCTATTCCCAGACATAACTGGTTTATAGATTAAATGAAGGAAATCCAGTCATTTTGAAAAAATCTCAAGGTGGTCACAAGTTTGTATTGAGAATGATCCTCAAAGCTTTACCAGAGGAAACGTGACCATTTATAAGATGGGTGTGAATTTGGAATAGTGAAATTTCTAGACCTTCAGGGGGTTATTACACACTGACCCAAAAAGCCTTTGTGTATACAAGAGCAGTCTTATCAAGGACAGAAGTTGATGGTATCTTGGCCCAAGACTGTCATATAATACTTACACTGTAACTATTTGATCAAAGGTGATTCTACACTTAGAAAAGTAAATTCCATTTTTCCCCCAGTCCCTGATTGTGCTGTGGAAATATGTGTATTTAATAACTTGAAAAAAAACACAGATTGTATCTCAGATCTATGCCATGATATCTATTATGATAGACTGAACCAAGTAGAAGCTCAGCAACACTGCATCTTCCCCACTCCCCACCCCCAACAAAATAGTAATTCAAAAAATAGCAAATACGACTAGGAGAAATTCAAATACTTATTCTTCCATCAAACATTGAGAAGATGCAAAGGTGATGAATCATCTCACACCTTTAGTAAGCTCACCTATATTTTTTATTCAAAGTATCAGTAAGTTTTGGGGGGAAAACTGTAGTATTAAAATCAGCAACTGTTTTTTTCCAAATATGTATTTATAAGATAAATTAATAAATCCACTGACATATGCACTTGTTACCTAGCTGATTACTCCTTTTCAATCTCAGTCAATAAAGACAATCAGAAGCAATTCCTCAGCAATCATTGACAACAGTACATCTTTAATGCCTTACTTCATTCAGGATTATGTCAATGGTCCTGCACTCAGTCATCATAAAATCTGGGATGGACTTGACTGTTGTGACATCCCAAATGAATCTCCTAGATCACATGTATTGAAGGCATGACTCTAATTAGATTTAGTGAAAGAAAAGTAGCAAGAACCTTAGATGCCTTACTAAGATACATGAATGCTAGAGAGCAGGCAAAAAACCTAAAGAAAGTTCAGGAAACTGCCTTAACAATAATTCTAGATGTCCAGTAGTTTCTTGTGCATTGGAATTATCTCTATAGGTAGATAAACATGTTGACATTTTACAACCATCTAAGAAGAATGAGGTATTTTTTTTTATTTTAAATTTGTACCACACCGTGTATCCTGTTCCTATTCTTTTGAATATATTTTTGCATTCTGGTTCATAGCACTTCTATCAGAACTATCATTCAAGTGCACAGTGAATATTTTATTTATTGTCAAAGCATCAAAGGCAACATCACCTCTAGCTAAGGAATTTATTATAAGGTAAAAATAATGTAGTAATTTGGTCTATGCCCATTCAGTTAATTGGTCTTCCCAAGTGCCTTATCAATTGGAATCAGCTGGATTGATATATTGACTTACTCTGCAGGCTACAGTTCTGGTAATGGCTACACAACAAAATTATCTTTTTTAACACAGAAGACTTGCTTGAGTCTCACCTATCACTCTACCATCTAGTAAAATTGCCCAATAGAAAACTACAGCAACCAAAAATTAGAAAATCTACGAAGAGTTTTTTTTTTTCGAGTTGATGGTTTAGTTTAGCCCATTATTTATAAAAGTAAACAGTAAATGTGATGACAGACTATAAGGAGAATATGCAATGGTAAGTAAAATGATAACAACTAGACATTAGGAACAGCTGTATGGATGGGAATAGAAGAGTTCTGTATTTTGTTAATTTTTATTTCCCCTTTTTTCTTCTATTTTATATGAAGGGTATTGGTGGTGTTTAATTATAACTTAAGTTCTACATGGGAATATGACTAAATAAAACAATATTGAGACAAATTGAAAGTTTATGAGAATTTATATTTCCTTTTAGTTTTCTTTTTTTTTAATTCATTTTTATTGTTAGACTTATTGGGGTGACATCTGTTAACAAGGATTATATAGGTTTCAGGCATAAAATTCTACAGTGCATTGTCAACTTGATGTATAATAAGTTCACCACCTAATGTGACTTCTCTTTCCATCACCTTATATTTAGCTTCCCTTCCTCCTCTCCCACCCTCTCGCACTTCTCCCCTCCCTAACCCACTCGTCCCCAAATAAACATTAAACTATTGATTGTGTCCATGGGTTATTTGTTTGTTCATTTCTTTTTTTCTTTGCTTTCAGTTTTATATTCCACATATGAGTGAAATCACGCAGTTCTTCGTTTTTTTCTGTCTGGCTTATTTCACTTAGCATGATGATCTCCAGGTCCATCCATTTTGTCGCAAATGGCAATATTTCATCTTTTCTTACAGCTGAGTAATATTCCATTGTGTATATGTACCACAGCTTCTTTATCCAGTCATCTGTCGCAGGGACCTTTGGTTGTTTTCATGTTTTGGCCACTGTGAACAGTGCTGCAACGAACATTGGGGAACATATGCGGACAAAGGTTTTCAAGTTCTTTGGGTAGATCCCCAGAAGGGGGATTGCTGGGTCAAATGGTAGCTCCATTCCCAATTTTCTGAGGACCCTCCACACTGCCTTCCACAGTGGTTGTACCAGTTTGCACTCCCACCAGCAGTGTACCAGAGTTCCTTTTTCTCCACATCCTCTCCAGCACTTGTTCTTCCTTGTCTTGTTGATAATAGCCATTCTCACAGGTGTGAGGTGGTATCTCATTGTGGTTTTGATTTGCATTTCCCTGATAGCTAATGAGGATGAGCATTTT